>JAOUQZ010043693.1:0-12646 GCA_028564935.1 Neosilurus hyrtlii | reverse complement strand
TAAGGGACCAATCAGAGTCTAGAGCTAGAGGATGATAGACCAATCAGAGTGGAATGGGCACTACATAAGCAAATTGCCGAGTTCATTCCTGGTCCAAAGGTTTTTCTCTTAGAACCATTTCTTCTGTGTGATTGATTGTATGCTTTTATTTTCCTAAAGGCTAAATAAACACCTGAAAAGGTATTTGAATCTCTTGCATTGTGAACCGGACACTTTTCACCATGACAGTAGCTCTGCTTATTATAAAAGAGTGGCCACTAAAAACCAAGCTCTGAGAATGTCTCAGACACCTCAAACATACCTCACTTAGTATTTCAGCATTTCTGTTGTTTAGTTCAGGTCTATCTCATCTGACACTGGGCAAATGATGGGGTACACCCTGATCAGATCGCCAGGCCATAACAGGCACACAACAGTTCACACACACACCTAGGGGCAATCTGGAGCAACCAGTCAGCCTGATATGCATGTCTTTGGACTGTGGGAGAAAACCGGAGCACTCAGAAGAAACCCACACAAACACAGGAAGTACATAACAACTCCCCAAAGTACTGCCAAAGCCCAGGACTTGTGCCAAAGACCCTTTTGCTATGAGGTGGATGTGCTAACCACTACGCCACCGTGCCTATAGAATATATACTGCTGATTTAAAAAGCTACAGTGTCAATCATAAAAGACTGGATTCACATCTTAGTTTTCTCTCAAGATTTCTCAAGCTGTATGAGCTGTGGGGTAACTACTCATTCCTGCTCAGGTAAAGCGTCTGTTACTTCAGAATCTTCCTGTTTGAGAACGGTGTGCTTCACCTCCGTGTTGAACGTGACAGCACTTAGTGTGGAGCGCTACATTGCTGCCATTCACCCACTGAAGGCAAAATGTGTAGTTACGCGCACCCATGCCAAGCGTTTGATCATCTGTCTTTGGATTGCGTCCATGATTTGTGCACTGCCAAATGCGAGCCTGAATGGAATTTTAATGCTGCCAAAAGCTTTAGCTTTTGAATAGAAAAGAAACATGACACACAAATAGTCAACAGGCGGAGGAACAAAATCCGCCCTATCCCAGCCCTCCCCTCACAAAGGAAGAAAAAAAAAAAAACTAGAGTACTGTACTACAGAGTTCAATATGTATCCTTAGTGCTAAGATATACATTGAAACAAGCATATAACTACAAATAAAAGCCGTTGAGGTGTCATGGAGGTCCCTTTTGCATTGCAATGTGGTTAAGAAAGGGTTGCCATATTTGTTTAAATCTCTTTGCTTTCCCTGACATTTCATATCGAATTTTCTCCAAGTATAAAGTACTAGAAAACTCCATAAGGCAGGTTTCAATACAGGGAGGTGTTTCTTTATTCCAGACCTTCAAAATATTTTCTTTGCAATTACCATACCAAACTGGATTGACAAAGTTTTCCAGTGGCTTAGAGTTTCTAGCTGTTGTTGACCAGCCTAGGATGGCCAGTTCTGCGTTGGGATGGAGGTCAAATCCATAGACATCTGAATAGCAATGGAAGACCCCTGACCAAAACTTGTGAAGTCTTACACAGAACCAAAACATGTGAGCCAATGTTCCATCAGCGTATTTGCACTTAATGCAGAATGGTGATGAAGATGGAAAAAATGAATGCAATTTAACATGTGAATAGTGGAGTCTGTGTATGACCTTGTACTGAATTAACTGATGCCTTGAGTTAATTGAGCAGGAGTGCATGCAGTGTAGACCTTTAGCCCATGCATCCTCTGAAATTTGCCTCCCAATCTCACTCTCCCAGGACTTCCTCAGGCGCTGTGTAGACGGAACAGCCTGACCCGTAAATACATGCACAAACTTAGAGATCAGTTTTCTGTTATCAGGTTCAGTTATCAATAAGGACTGGAGTTCATCAGGAGGGTCATAAACTTCAACATAGTTCCTTATTTGTAGATACCTGAAGAAATGAGATGGCGGTAGTGTAAATTTGTCCTTGAGCTGAGCAAACGAAGAGAATACATTATCAGTATACAAATCATTAACAGTAATAAGACCTTTCCTCCTCCTAGTTGGGAAGATGGCATCTAATTGTGAGGGAGGAAATGCATGATTATGACATATGGGGGCTAAAATGGAAGTGTTAGGTAATTTAGACACCCTTTTAATTTGATACCACACCTTCAGAGAATTTTTAACTACAAAACAGATCCCTTTAAATGATGCAAGAGGCTTTCTTTCTGCATGGAGTAGCGCTGGGAGGGAGGTGTCACTAATATCCTGTTCTATAGCCACCCATGAGGGGGCTACATCATTAATTTTGTCAGGATATGCGTCCTGCCAGTAAATAAGGGCTCGGGTAATGGCTGCACAGTAGTAGTGCTGGAAAACAGGTAGGGCCAGACCACCTAAGTTTTTAGGTTTGCAAAGATGCTTCTTACCAATACGATGTCTCTTATAACCCTAGAAAAAGGCCATAATGATTGAATGTAATGTTTTAAACAATGCTCTAGGCCAAAAAATTGGTATGCTTTTAAATAAATACAAAAACCTTAGTAAAGTCACCATTTTAATGGCGTTAATTCGACCTATCATTGACAGAGGGAGTGTTCGCCAGTATTCAGTATCACTCTTGAGTTTATCAATCATGAGGTCTGATTGTTTGGGGGTGGTGGTTCCCAGATACTTTATATGGTCAGTAAATATAACTGGGAGATTGGTAAGGAACTCAGTGTCTAGGCCCTCACTCAGAGGCATAAATTCACATTTCTGCAAATTTATAGTATATCCTGACAGTCTCCTAAATTTTTTTATAAGATCCAGTAGTGGTGGGACAGATTCCTCAGACTGTGAAAAAAACAAAATTATATCATCAGCATACAAAGCTATATAATGATCTATCTTCCCATGGTGTATAGGTTTAATCTTTGGATTATTTCTGATGCTGATAGCCAGGGGCTCTATGCATATGGCAAATAGAAGGGGGCTCAGTGGGCAACCCTGCCGAACTCCGCGATGCAGGTTAAAAGGGGCAGAGCTCTCTGAGTTAGTGAGGACTGATGCAGTTGGATGGGCATAGAGCATCTCTACCCATGAGCTGAAATTCTTACCCAAGCCAAACCTCCCAATGGTTAACAACATGCACTTCCACTCCACCTGATCAAATGCCTTATATGCGTCAAGTTTAAGGATTCCACTTTTTGGCTCATTTTTTTATGTTTAATGATCTACGAACATTAAAGAATGTTCTGGGAATGAAACCTGCCTGGTCTGGGTGTATTATGTTTGATATATGCTTATTCAATCTATTAGCTAAGATTTTAGTGAGCACCTTTATATCACTACAAAGAAGGACCGTAGGCTGATATGATGTGGGTCAGTCTCGTCTCTACCCTTTTTTAAAATTAACAAAATATTTGCTGTATATGAGGACTCTGGTAATTTTTTTTTAATTGACTCGTTGTACATTCTTAGGAGAAGAGGGGCTACGTCGTTTGCGTAAGCCTTATAAAACTCTATACCCAGGCCATCTGGGCCGGGTGCCTTGCCATTTGGAAATTCTTTTATTGCCATGAGGATTTCCTGTGGTGATATTTCTGTAATAAGCTCATCCCGTGCCTTTGAATCTAATTTGGGAAGTGGCAGAGAGTGCAAAAATTGAAGGATATCTTTTTTTATTTAAGATTTCGAGATTTGTATAATTCTTCATAGAATTTCCTAAAACTATCATTAATTTGTCGAGGGGCTGTAACTGGAGAGCTTGCAGAAGTTTTAATTTTATGGATAGCCCTACTGGCCTGGGCACCCCTCAACTGTCATGACAGCAAGGCTCCAGCTTTGTCACCCAGTTCAAACTGCTTGTATTTAACTTTCAAAAGCAGGGTGTTAACTTGCTTGGAAAGAGTGCTATTATGTTCATGTTTCAGTTCTATGATATCCTTGAGTACAGATGGAGATAAAGCCATCCTATATTGTCTTTCGAGCAAAGTGAGCTGTTTGTCTATTTCTAACAACCTGTTTCTCCTCTGCTTGTTTTGTGTGGCTTCATATGATATCACAAATCCTCTTATTACTACTTTAAAGGCTTTCCATAGTGTCAAATCTGAAACTTGTATCATTAAAGGCCACATATTCCTTAATAAAAGCTGAACATTTTTCAAAAAATGTTTCGTCATTCAATAAGTTAGGGTTGAATTTCCATTTATAATGCACCTTTTTCCATCCAACATCGATGCCCATAGTGACAGGACTGTGATCTGAGATTTAAATGTTATGGTATTTTGATGAAGAGATGGCTGCCGCCAATTTGGAGTCAATCAAAAAGTAATTAATTCTTGTATAAGTGCTGTGAACTTGGGAAAAAAATGAATATTTCTTTTCAGTGGGATGCTAAATTCTCCAGATATCAACGAGGTTAAGGGATTTCATCAAATTGTTGAGTATAACAGTGGAGTCAGAAGGACTAATATTTTAGGTGAATCTTTAACCACCTCAGTGATTATTCTGAATTGTGTGTGTGTGTGTGCATGCGTGTGGAGGGGGGCCTGTTATGTCAATAATTATAATGCAGTTATGTTGTATTTTTCTTAGATATATTAATGTTCATAAGAGACCCAAATGGGTTGTTACTTTCGCTTGTACTACCAGGATGTTTCTTGCTTCTTGTTTCCTTTCTGAATCCTAAGTGCTGTTTAAACCGTTTCTGTTCACAATCAGGTGAAAGTGTGAATGTTTTAAAGTAAACAACAAAATTACAGGAAATAAAGCTCACTGTGTTATGGTTTAACTACAAAGGTACAGGGTCCTGTAAACATGCTTGCATTTTCTCACTATTAATAAACTGTGTTGAAGTGCAAAAAGGTTTTCACTGGCTTTACTGCTTTTAATCCTGTGACTCTGATAGCTAAAATGACAGTAAATAAATAATACACGTTTATGCTGTTTATTGTTTTCTAGAAAATTGAAAAGTTTTATAAAGAAAAGTGTGACAGAAATGTTGTGTGTGAGTGTGTTTAGATCAGAGCTTCTGTTCCAATGTCAGTAGTAATAAACTCCAAATACAGCAGCCATACACACCATACTGTCCTGTTTAACACACACACAGTTACATATGTGAGGAATAAAACCCAAGATATTGTATTATTGTGTGTGTGTGTGTGTGTGTGTGTGTGTGTGTGTGTGTGTGTGTGTGTGTGTGTGTGTGTGGGTCCTTACATTAATGTACACTTCTTTTGCACAGCCATCAGTATCTGAATCCCAGAAACAACATGACGTCATCCTGCACACACACAAACATTCTTTCTCATTTAATTTCATGCCATTTAAAAAAAAAAATCTTTATCCTTTATCACAGGCACAGGGAGGCTTGATCCCATCCAAACCAACCTTGGGCAAAGGCAGGGTACACGTTGAATCGCTTGCCAGTCCTTTGCAGGGCAACACACATACACCCAACCATTCACACTCACATTTACAACTAGGGGCAATTTGGACAACAACCGGAGCACCCAGAGGAAATCTACACAAGCACTAGGAGAACATGCAAACTCTGCACGGAAACATCCTTGCTGCTTGCTGCTTGCATTAAACCCAGGGTCATCTTGTTGTGAGGCAGAAATTCTAACCACTACACCACTCTGCCTCACCACATTCTTTTAATATCAGTGATATATATATATTTGCTGGGGCCCACTTCACTCTTACTAGGCCGTCTGTCAGTCATTTTATAGACATGCTCTAATCTGTAATGTAAGACGTGCTGATGTGTAGTATAACTGTCCAATTAAGAGAGATTTTACTGAATTTAACTCTACCGGTTTACACTTGCATAACAGATTTTGCCAAATTTTTACAGATCTAACTTAATGGACCTTGAAAATGTGTGTTTGTATCTGTTCTTACTTCACTCCCTGTCCTCTCTGCTCTAAGATCACCACCTGCACCACCAGTTTGTATCTCTCCAAGCCCAGACCTGCGCACACACACACAATACTAATATAATATATACATTTAACTTTGTGTTGAGAGAAATTATACTCAGTGTAAGTCAAATTTTAATGTGTATACAATAAAATAAAATTAAATAAATAAAAAACACATGATTATCAATATAAGTTTAAACACTAGTCTGTTTTTTGTGATGGAGTGTGTGTCAAAAGGTCAGGAGGTGCCAACTGTTAGGTGTCTAAAGTTATGAAGTTTAATTTAGGCGTGTAGACTGGTATGAGTGTAAAGGTGAGGACTGTTACGAGTCATGGTGTTAGTGTTAATGTAAGTGCTCTGACCTTTAACACGGAACTTAATGGCTTCAGCAAGGGTTTGTGTGAGTAATGGTGTTTCCACAGGATCATACTGAACTCCTGATAAATGCTCTCTTAGAATCTCCTGAACACACTCCCTCACCACTGACACTCTGAACCTGCAACACACCCACCCACACACATAATACCTGATCAATTCAAGTCTAATACCAATTAAAGTCAGGGGGGTGTAATGGGGGAAAAGGGACAATGTGTAATGCAATTTGCTATAAAATACTGAAAGAGCTGTGGTATTTCAGAATCATGTATATCATGTGGCTGTAACAGTATCACTGTTATGTAAAGAATGAAACACTAGGGGGGGTGCTGTTCCAAGAAAATGATCCACACCAGGGTGGTATGAAGAAATGAAGCTAGTCACCAGCATTTTGTTGTTGTTGTTGTTTGTTTGTTTGTTTGTTTGTTTGTTTTAATAACAAATCCCCAAATGCTTTATCCCTTTTATACCACAGCAATTTGCTTATAGTTTTTTTTTTTGTGTGTGTAATAAATCATATTTTCTAAGCACTTTATTAGGAACACTAAACTTAGACTTGTTAGCCTCACTTTGTTCTCAAAACAGCCTCGATTCTTCATGACATGGATTCTACAAGTTGTTGGAAACATTCCCTCGTCCATGTTGACATAATGCATCAAGATTTTCACGAGCTGTTTCATACTGTGAATCTCCCGTTCTACCACATCCCAAAAGTGTTCTATTGGATCCAGATCCAGTGGCTGAGGAGTCCATTAAAGAACACACTGAACTCATATTCCTGAAACCAGTTTGAAACAACTTCTGCACTGTGAGATGCTGCATTATCATGATGGAATAGCTTTCAGAAAATGGGAAACTAATTGATGTGCAGGCAATCCAGTTATGATTGATGGGAATTATTAATCCCAAAATAAACCAAAAAACATTTTGTACATCATTATTCCACCTCCACCAGGCTGGACTGTTGACTCAAGGCAGGTTGGATACATGGCCTTAGCGCCAAGTTCTGAGCCAACCATCTGTTCATGATCAGAAATTAAAATTTATCAGATCACATGTTTTTTTCTAGTCCACATAACTGTATAAACATACTATTTCGGTCAGAGCTGTCTGTTCTGATGGAAGCAGTCCTGGTGTGATCTGCTGCTGCTGTTGATCATCCGCCTCTGACATGCTTTTCTGCTCACCACAACTTTATAGAGTGGTTATGACGTACTACTGCCTCGAATCAAGATTAGAAACTGCATGAATGAGTAGAACAGGTATTCCTAATCAAATGCTCCGTGGGTGTAAACATCAGAGCTCAGATACATCACGTCAGAGTAGTAGCAGGCACGTTATAGGGTGTTCCCATGACGTCACAAAACAATTAGTTCTTTTATTAATCAATTTGTGCACTGCATACTCTTCCTAACGGCAACACTCCTGTATAACTATTTAACAAGGATTTACAGCAGCAGCTCGATATTCTCTTTTTACATCATTAAAAACATTTAGAAGTAAATAATAACATTGTCTGTGTCTTACCTGTGTTGATAATTAGGTCTGATGAGGAAGGTATTAGCACCCTGCTCCGACACAGTCATCATTTAAGCTGAAACAGAGATGTTACTGTTATACCGCCGTTACTATAGCAACTGCCTGACGTTCACTTCCGGGGTCACGGCTGAAGCGGAAGTGAATTCCTTCATTCACAAATCACTGCGGTTGGCTTGTTTATCGTTTTAAAAGTTCAGTCTGATTTAAATTTAATACATTAGGTCATTAAATAATTAATTTTATCGTACGGTATACATTCTTGTTCTTGGGTGTATTTTCATTTTTAATTGTACTATTTTTATGTTTTTTTGTTTGTTTGTTTTAATGGGATTTTTATGGTTTAGTGAAAATGTGTAAAATATTGAGGTAGCATTACTGTTAGACATTAAATAGAGTAGGAAGGACAGAAGAGACTTTTTATTGAAAGTACTTCAGATAATTAATAAAATACAAGTCACAAAATAATTTTGGATAGATTTAGTGAGATGTGTGGAATTAATTTATAAAAATTCTTACAACATTTACGTACTAATGTAAGATATTTTAGAATTACTTTGTAAGTAATTACAGTATGTGAGTGTGTGGGCTGGTGTGGTCTTGTGGTGAGCACAATAGAAAGAGAAGCCCCCCAGATTACAGTGAAACCACAGAAACCCCTACACATCTCACACACACGGAGAGAGAGAGAGAGAGAATAAGAATTTAATACAGACAGAAAAAAATCTATTCTAAGTGAACACTAAAGCATGAGAATGAGGCAGGATTGGCTCAGTGGGTTAAGGCTCGGGGATTTCTCAGTCGGGTTTGAATCACTGCAGTGGACACTGTTGGGTCCTTAGGCGAGGCCCTTTAAAACCTGTCAGTATAACCTAACCCGCCTGCATAAAGCTTAATTTGGACAAAGATGTAAAATGAGGAGTGCATCACCCTTTTTTACACACCAGTGTAGTAAACCAGTCAACAAATAAACAATATAATTATTGTAATAATAATAATAATAATAGAGGGTGGCACGGTAGTGCAGTGGTTAGCATGTCCGCTCACAGCAAGAAGGCCTGGGTTCAGTTCCTTGGCTGATGGAGTGAGGAAAAAGGTTAACGATGATTAGTGGAAAGTCAGAGCCTTTGAGGCCACAGGAAGTGGCCTGCTGCTGATACAGCTTCCAGTGCACCATTGCACTGTATTTTTACCAAATAATTTACAGATTTTTACAGAAATCTTATAAATAATAAACAAATCTTTCTTTTGAATCTAAATATTTCTTTTTGAGGTTTTTGCCTAATGTTCTTTCTGCAGATGTAGAAAAAAAACCCCAAATATTTCAGTGTGAATATATTGAAAAAAAAAAATTTTTTCTTCATACACAGGATAAGAGCTAAACCACAGCAGAATCACATTTAGTTTAAATTTAGCTTCACAAAATTAATCACAGCTCAGTGATGACAGTTAGATAGTAAAGTAAAAGCCACAATAAACTATAACATAGGGATAACATTTATGATTTGATGATGAACAGAGTGTAAAAATTAAAAGCTTTTAATAAATCATGGTTGAATGAAGCAGATGTATTTTGTGGTAAAATGGTTTTGGGTGGAAAAAGAGCAGAACACGCTGTACCTCAAATAAAAGTGTGTGTGTGTGTGTGTGTGTGTGTGTATGTGTGTGTGTGAGTGTGTGTGTATGAGAGAGAGAGAGAGGAGCAGAACAGACAGGAAAAGGCAGTAGACGTACACTGTCTTTCTCATACTGCGTTTCATCTCAGCACCATGTTTCAGCTGCTGAAAAACTGTCTGGTTCTGCTGTTTTTCTATCTGTGCTGCATTATCGGTGAGTCTCTCTCTGTTTTTCTCTGTCTCTTTTTCTCTTTCTCTCACACACACACATTCCACTGTAAATATTTGTGAAATTCACCGATTATCACCTGTAACTGCAGTTTGAACAGTTAAACATCAAAATCAGTATTTCAACTGTGAAGTAGTATTGTATGTATGTGTGTGTGTGTGTGTGTGTGTGTGTGTGTGTGTGTGTGTGTGTGTGTGTGTGTGTGTGTGGTACTCTAATTTCCTTTTGTTCATAGAATGGAAATTGACAATGTGTCAAAAAAAAACTTCCTTTTATATATAATTACACTCACAACATATATATTGCTGAATAGTTCATGAGATGGAATAGCGAGGCTGACACATATAATTGTTTCAGAATATACTACGTGGCAATGTAAGAAAAGAAAACTAAAATAAGATTTTTATTAATCTTTTATAAAACATTATGACCACTGAAAGGTGAAGTGAATAATTAACAGCCATTCACCCAAGGATGCCACTAAATAGTCTCTGAGATGGAATGTTACCATCCACTGAGCCTGAGAGGAATAATTGTTTTAGTATAGACTATCGGAACACATTTTTTACATAATTGTGGCACATGAGCTCCGCATACACACACATATGTCAGATTTCCAGCAGTGTGAACAGGGTTACCAGCTGCTGTTCTAGATCCAAAAAAATTGCTTGAAAAGTCTCTATGAAAACTTACAAGTTCATTTAAATAAGATTCTGAATTTTAAAGACATTCATAATTTTTCATGTACTCCATGAGACAATAATAAAATCAAACTTAAACAAGTTTTTTTTTGTTTGTTTATCAAATTATTTTATTTCTAAAGCCTAAAATTATCTATTTCTAAAGCCTGTCAGTGAACATGTGTGCTTGTCAGCATCTTTTAAAACTCATTCAAAGTTTGCAAAAGTTCTATTTTACCTAGAAAAATACAATGGCAATATTATGTGCAATGGCATTCTTTGCATTTCTTAAGAGTCAGCCTTTTGTTGAATTAGTAGGGTGGGCCATTTTTTTTTATTCCTCTATCGCACACCCTCTTATATTATGATGTTTGTAGAAAAAATTACCCAGTCAAAAAATTTCAGGCCTATAAAATAAGTCTGGGTGGTCCCCCAGAGCCATTCAATTTTGCATATTTTGACCAAAATTTGGCGATATTTTAATTTTCCATAACTTCATTTTCTGGATAAATAATCTGTTTAATGTCTAATCAGACCAAATAAATTAATAATACAAATGTTTTAATATATATAAAATGTAGTTTTATCCATGATGCCATTTATTAAAAAATTTCATCAGTATGTACTTGTAATTATCTTTCATAAATAACATCCAAAATGTGAACACCATATTTGTATTATTTTGAAAAGTCTTGTTTATATGTTTATATGTTTTGAAAGTCTTGTTTTAGTCATAAATAAATATATTGCTGTGAAAAGCCTAATCTTTATTGGATATATCTCAAGACATAGAAATATTGAACCTGGCCACATTTTGAGACTATGGACTCATTTGGAGCGACTAATAACTGGTAGCTTATCCACAGGCAAGGTGTGCGGTGAGCAAAGCTCCATCCCCGCATACCCAAGTTATATTTACTAATATAGTAGTTCAGATACACTGTCTGCCAGTAACAGACACAATCTGATGCTTGAAAGGATTCACCCAATCCTCACAGAATAATCTACAACAAAAGGACGATTTCTGGATGCATTATGTAGGTTAGGTTTATTTTGAATGGATGATTATTGTCTAATACACACAGTCGTATACTACTTTGTATTACAGTCATTTATATGAGTAAATGAGTTAATATTATTTACCAATATAGTAAATTATGCATAAGTAGTTAATAACTATGCATCCAGAAATCATCCTTTGTTGCAGATTATTCTGTGAGAATTGGGTGAATTCTTCATGCATCAGATTGTGTCTGTAATAATAAAAATACCAAATTAAACACTTTAATTCATTGTAGGGATTGAGTTATAGTGAGTTATAGTGAGTGTATGATTATAGTCAGTGTGACTTTAAGAAGAGTGTTATTATAAAAATGTTATTATAATGAGTGATTATAGTAAATGTGTGACGATGATGCCCATTCGGGCAGTGGTGGCTTAGTGGTTAAGGCAAGGTTACTGATCCGAAGGTCAGCAGTTCAATCCCCAGCATTACCACTGTTGGGCCCTTGAGCAAGGCCCTTAATCCTCAGTTGTATAAAAATTATAATTGTAAGTCTCTCTGGATAAGAGTGTCTGGCAAATGCTGTAAATGTAAATGATAGGTGTAATTAAAGTGAGTATGTGATTATAAAAAGTGTTATTATAATGAGGATTATGGTTATAGTGAGTATGTGATTATAAGGAATGTGTTGTTATGAGTGTGTGATTATAGGGAGTGTGTGATTACATTGTGTGTGACTATAATGAGGGTGTGAGTACACTTATATTACTTTAGAGAGTGTATGATTACATTGATTGTGAATGATAAATGTTTTCAGCTGTATGTTACAATAAAACAACAGGGTCAAAGAATAAGATCGTTAACAGAGCAACACAAACTGAAGAAATTCAGCTAAATAAATGCTAGCAAACAGGAGATGAAAACAAGCAGCAGGATGTGAGTAGGATGATACTGAAGCATCAACTAAAGTGTATGTGTGTGTGTGTGTGTGAGGTGAGAGAGAGAGAGAGAGAGAAAGGGGGTGGGGGTACAGTGAGGTGATGCAAAGGTTTTTTTATAGGGTATATAGGTCTTTAGGATTATCATTTGTCACTGTATGAGACTAAATCAGTCACATTATGTTTTCTGTGATTTGATCTCAATACATTCAAATCTGGAGTGTGATTCATGGGATTTTTCTTGCAAAAGCAGGCAGAATGTTTTGTACCATAACATTTGCTTGGCATGAGTGGAATTTCAGTGATTGTGTGTGTGTGTGTGTGTGTGTGTGTGTGTGTGTGTGTGTGTGTGTGTGTGTGTGTGTGTGTGTGTGTGTGT
>JAOUQZ010043692.1:0-12646 GCA_028564935.1 Neosilurus hyrtlii | reverse complement strand
GTGTGTGTGTGTGTGTGTGTGTGTGTGTGTGT
The DNA here is from genome assembly GCA_028564935.1 of Neosilurus hyrtlii. Lineage (NCBI taxonomy): Eukaryota > Metazoa > Chordata > Actinopteri > Siluriformes > Plotosidae > Neosilurus > Neosilurus hyrtlii. Next base: position 12,614 of record JAOUQZ010043692.1, on the reverse strand, counting down.
GTGTGTGTGTGTGTGTGTGTGTGTGTGTGTGTGTGTGTGTGGGTCCTCTGCGCTGATGGCCTCAGAAATTTTTATTTCTATTTTAGTTTCTATTCTGAATCCCATTATCACACACCTAGTCTGCCACTACCTCTTGACTTCTGCACTGCCGCAGTGTGCACCCGTTATCGATTTGGAGAACACAGCAATAAACCTTCAAGAAATGATATTTTGAGAGGAATATATGAAATATGGCTAGCTGCCACAACATTATCAGGTAGAACCCCTGCTCCTGGTTGCCTCCCTTCTGGCATCTGATTAGAATGCTTCCTGGTTGCCTCCCTTTAAAGGCGTTCCAGACACAACCAACTGGATAGAGGCCCCAGGGTAGACCCAGAACTCACTGGAGGGGCTGTGTATCGCGTCTGGCCTGGGAACGCCCATGTCGGGTGGAACAGCGGCGATCTCCTGCTGAATAACAACCTTAAGGGCTTCAAGAGTTTGGGGTGAATGAGTATACACTCGTGATTTAAGGTAGCACCACAGAAAAAAATCACAAGAGGCGTGGTCAGGGGAACGGGCCGCCACCCGACATCACCATGTGACGAGATCACCTGATCCGGAAACATCTCCCTCAGCACTCCAATGATCTTCCAGCTGTGTGTGCCGTCGCTCCATCTTACTGAAACCACACATCCACTTTAAGTTGGGGTTGGGGCACCAACAAACCCAAGCACCGCCTCTCCTGCATCACTAAGGTTCATCTGTAATTTTTTTGATTCACCTTTTAATTGTGGGAGTATTTTTTTTGGGTCACCCTGTAGCATCTAGTGATGCCGTCAACGTTGTCTGATTTCTAAACAGGACGTATTGCGGGTCGGTCAACCTTGTGATTCTTCTGCCGTAGAGTGATCATACAGTTCATCCAAAAAGCCAAAGAATCAAGAGCGTCCCGCTCAGGTTGACCCGGGCTCTCTGACGGGTGTTTTTAGACTGTCAATCAGACTGTTGAAAATAATGGCCGTTGTAACTGATGTTGAGGAGAAACTCCAAGCTAGTCGGAGTACAGCTGTGAGGAACCTTCATCAACTTGCCTACTACAGATGAGCATCTAGAAGGAAGAATCTATTTGATGTACCACTTTATCCTATTAGGGTTGCGGGGGAGGGTGGAGCCTATCTTAGCTGACCCTGGGAGAAGGCGGTGTATACCCGGTACAGCTCGCCAGTCCATCACAGGGCAAACCCACTCACACCTAGGGGCAATTTAAAACAGCCATTTAGCCTAATGTGCATATCTCTTGACTGTGGGAGGAAACCAGAGAACCTGGTTAAGTTCTCACACAATTGTGGAATAACATGCAGAAACGCCCTCCCTGAACCCGGGACTCGAACCCAGGACCTTCCTGTTGTGAGGTAGACATGCCAACCATGCTTAACTCAAGTCAGCCTCAAACACACATTTTAATCCACCTCGGGCATCATCGGCATATGATTTCGGGTATCACCGCTTCACACTCCTGTCTCTTAGTTGCTGTCTCTCACCACTCTCAAGTACCTTCAACCATCATCACCTTCCTCTTCACCTCAGTCGGAGGCCTCACTTCACAGTATAGCTCTTTAGGGAGCAGCTGAAGCACACTAGGAGTCAACAGAGTATTATATAAAACTCGAACTCACTCTGATTGTCATTCCGTCCTGCAACACACCGCTCTCTACCTCAGGGGTTTTTTATTCACTTTTAACGACGCATGTGGTAATGCATCACTTGCTTATCAAAGGATGAAAGGACACGGGTTTTCCCAAACCTCAAAGCGCTCCCCCTTACCCTCCCCGTTCGACAAAACGAACAAAAGATGGAAAAAAGGCTTGAAAAGGTTTGAAGAGGAAAAGGAAAGAGATGCCGGTTGGAAATCTGAAACGACACCTTCGCTTATAATATCAGTCAGTTATGGAAGCTGAAACCATACTGCATCTGTTGAGACCCCACCCCCCACACACAGCCCCCACCGCCCCCACACCCCCTACCGCCCCCACCGTTTTCTGACATCAGACAGCGCCAAAAACACTCACACTTGTGAGAATTACATCCCAGCCCACGTCCGAGGTCATGGACACATGGACTCTTTGAAGTGATGGTCCTCTTTGATGTGCGGCGGCCATAAGGACAACGCCGCGCACTCAGACGCCGCTGTATCTTCTATACCATGACGCTTTAATGGCAGTGCAGACTCCAGATCTTTCCTATAAATCAGGATATACAGACTGAAAGGTGGCCAGTTTCTTTGGCTGTGGGGTCCTCTGGGACGGAAGCGAGGCTGATGTGCGTTCACTCTGGCTCATTGACATGATGCGTACGCCCGCAGCTTTGCTTACGTTAGAAGAATTAGAATTTTTTTTCCTTCCCTTGCTGGAAGGGGTTTAGGATAAATCTTTCATTTTACTGGAAGATACTGTTTGCTGCTTGTCCTTTTTTCTTGATGGTGTCGAGATTTATTATGAAGTACAAGGTGCTTCTCAGTCTTAACTGATACATTTCTACCATTACGCAGACACAATCGCTTTGGGCCCGAACAGCGCTCAGCCCGCTCAAAGTAATAACATACAGTATGCTGTCCAATTATATTATCAACATTTACAAGTTAAATGACTTCTAGAGAAAATACATTACATTTTAAAAATGATAGCTTTTCAACCCTGACTGCTTTCACTTTACCAACATGGAACTATTAAGGCTAATATTATTTTAGCGCAATATTGCTCCATTATTCCTCTTCCTGTCTAAGCACTGGAGCCGAGGTGCAGCTGCCTGATAATATTAATAGCCTTAAATGAACGCAAGGCAAGAAAATGAAATGAAGTGTATTTGTTAAATGCTACAGTGTGCTGGTGATCCACATCCTGTGTTTGGACATTTAGTGTCCGGAAGACGTACTTTATTGGTCGGCTAACTCTAATAGGCTTGGACCTAGATCTGTTCCCAATCGAACTCACTTAATTCTTTTAAATAAATAAAAACAGTAATAAAATGCAACAAAACGTAAATAAAACGTCATACATAAAGGGCGACACGGTGGTGTAGTGGTCAGCACGTCTGCCTCACAACAAGAAGGTTCTGGGTTTGTGTAGAGGCTGCATGTTCTCCCCATGCTTGTGTGGGTTTCCTCCCACAGTCCAAAACATGCACTTTAAGCTAATTGGCTGTTCCATATTACATCTCTCTTTTATTGGTGTGAGTGGAAAAGGTTGTGTGTGTGTCTTGCCCTGCACTGGTCCTGGGAGCTGTTCAGGGTGTACCTTGAGATAGACACCAGCCTCCCCGCGACCCTAGTAGGATTAGGTGGGTCAGGAAATGAGTGAGATGATCCAAGTGAGTTACTAAACAAAGAATAAAACACTGGGTGGAACGGTGATGTAGTCGTTAGCATGTCCGCCCCACAGCAAGAATGTCCTGGGTTAGAGTCTCAGGCTCGGCCCCATCGTGCAACTTTAGGAATTATAGGTTGTGCTGTGCTCATGATCGTGAGGTTGTGGGTTTAAATCCCTGTTAGACTCCCTCTGTACTAAAACCCCTGGGCAAGGTCTTAGCTACAAGTGTGCCTCTGTCCACCCAGCAGTATAAATTGGTACCAGTAAAAATACTGGGAAGGTAACCTGAGGTGTACTAGCATCCCATCCAGGAGGAGATGAACTCCTAGTTCACTTCATGCCACGGAAGCTCTGGCCTGATGAGCCAGCAGGCTCAGGTGTCAAAACCCAAAGGACTTTACCTTTACTTTACCATATTATTTGAATAGGGCGGCATAGTGGTTAGCAAGACTTGTGTGAAGACTTATGTATGTGTTGCCCTGTGATGGTCTAGCGAGCTGATCAAGATGTACCTGGTCTTCGCCCAGTGTTGGCTGAGATAGGCTCCAGCCTCCCCGCGACACTAATAGGATGAAGTGGTTCAGCTAATGAGCGAGTAAAATAAGATGAAATGTTTATGTACTGAGTACGAAGGTAAATAAGACCATCAAATACCACCTTTCCCTCCATGTTTAACTTTTAGGATGTTCAGAATGGCACCATTTATGACGGTTAAACTTAATTTGGAAAATAAGCTGCCTGGCACTGAGAGCTGTATGAATCTGCAATGCTATTAAGAGCTTTAAACACCAAGCGGCGGATTTTAAAATCAATTCTGAATACAGGAGTTCTAAATAAGGAGTTTGGAAGAAAGGAGCTCATAAGCACCGAGATTACTCCTTGTTTATCACCTTCTTTTGGATATAAAGGCAAAGCACCAAAACTTCCACTTAATCCACATTTATGCTCCTGCTTAAGACAGCATGCATTACAGAATAGTTATAATGGAACCGTAGTGTATGGCTTTAATAACCGGGACCATTAACTTTTCATTTATTCTGATGCTGCCTGTATTAAACACTAAATCTGCAAACAGTGCTCAAAAAAATTCATCATATGCTGTTATGAGACTCGTGTACAATTATATAAGTATCATTTCTTACAAAGCAGAGCGGTACGGTGGCGTACTGTAGTGGTTAGCACATCCGCCTCACTACTAGGAGGTCCTGGGTTCAGGTCTCGAGCTCGGCGAGGATGTTTCTGTGTGGAGTCTGCATGTTGTTCACATGCTTGTGTGGGTTTCCTAAGGGTACTCTGGTTTCCTCCCATATGCACATTTGGTTAATTGGCGGTTCCAAACTGCCCCTAGGTGTGAGTGTGACTGTGAATGGTTGTGTGTGTTTGCCCTGCAATGGTCTGGCGCCCCCGCCCAGAGTCGGCTGAGAGTCCTGCCCCCCCCATGTACTCAGAAGATGTTATCATGATCCAAACTGATTTTACTCCGATTTGTACCAATGTTGTTCCGATGTGTCTCTGATATTGTAAAAAAAGATCAGAACCGATGTGTACCGACGATCGATGATTTTTTTCTGTTTTCTCAGTGCACTCTGAACACAAAAACACAAAATTTCCCAACATTCTATTAAAAAACCCAACTCAACTCTTCCCCCAAAGTTTTCCCCGAAATTCTCCGATGTCCTCCAATGTTCTCTGATATGTACCTATGTTTTTCCTCTGTGTACCGATGTAATCAGGGTAAATCAGGATCATGGACGGTATGGTGCGCGTGCACCTTTAAGGGCAAATGTTTTATTTCCACGAGAATAAAATAAGAAAGTTTCGGTGTCTTTCTGTCTGTTGCAGATTGCAGCAGTCGTCCTAACTGCTGAGAAGATTTCCTCTATAATCACCTCGGCAGAGCTCGCATGATAACCAGTTACACCCTTCTGCTCAAGTGCTCTCAAAGCTCTGGATAGGAAACCCTGCTGCTGTTCTGTTCCACTTCTACAACTCATTTCAAAACGCTGAGACAATTCGAAAAGCTGCTCAGGATTTGGAATTCACACCGCCGAAACCCAGACACGGTCCAACAGATACATAGAGCTTTGTGCAGCTCACTTTTCTGAACTGGAACTTTATATGCATTCCGGGAAAAGAAAAAGGAAACAAAGAAGTCGTCTGGATTTTCATTACCTAAAATTCGCTGTTCCCTAGTAAACATCTAAAGTGTTTTATCCTCCAATATCACTTAATTCTGGATGGTTTCCTGGTGAAACCCCTGTAGCTCATGGGCTTTCTACCTCTTATTCACCTGTTCTACAGCTTGTTTTGGTCCTGTGTCTGTTTATAATACCAATAACAACACCAACATGTCCACGTGACCAGAAACAATCTTATGAATACGTCATAACCTAGCAGCACAAAACAAATTTGTAGTAAGAGGAAATCTCCAAGATCCAATGTTAAGAATGACAATTTATTAGAAATAATTAAATTGGTTGGCCCTGCGATGGTCTGGCGAGCTGCTCAGGGTGTACCCCGCCTTCGCCCATTCAGAAACTGGCTCTGTAACTGTAATTACTATTTTCTGAAAGGTAGCATTTCCTGATTAGCCACAATCAAAGTGATGTAACTCAGTCCATTTCCATCTATAATCATGTTTTATGCCTCATACTGAAGCAGATTCCATTCTCTTTCCAAATATATCAATATATGAATATCTGAGTCTCATATTATGCTGGAGTGGGTCACTTGTTATCTGTTCATTCTAAATCATGTGTGAATGATTTCCGGTTCCGTTTCTCACTCATTCAGATACACAGCTACAAGAACTGGGTCTGTATGAACAGGTAGTTCTGGGCTGTAATACATTTATCCTGCATTTAATTTGACAGTGAAGAAGTGTTGTTCCATCTTTTGTTGCAGTACATAAACATCATTCAGGAGCGTAAGTGTTGCCACGGTAACATCACTGGGGTTTTGCACACCACCTTCAATCAGAACATGCAGGCTTTTTATTGGTACCTAGGTTAATTAAATCTACAGCAGTTTATCACATCTCAAAAATCATTTTTGTTCAATACCTTTTGGTGTAAAATGTGCAGAACTGGGTGGGTGGGGGGGTATAAAGGGTTATGGTAAACTGGGATGGTTCGATTTGTTTCAGGCATCATTGCTTCATTCATTCATTCATTTTCGAAGCCCCTTAATCCTAATTAGGGTCGCAGGGCAGCTGGCGCCCATCTCAGCCGACTTTGGGCGAGGGTGGAGTACACCTTGGACAGGCCATCGCAGGGCCAACACACACAACCATTCACACTCACGCTCACACCTAGGAGCGATTTGGAACAGCCAATTAGCCTAACTGTGCATGGTTTTGGACTGTGGGAGGAAACCAGAGGACCCAGAGGAAACCCCACAAGCATGGGGAGAACATGTAAACTCCACACAGAAACACCCCGAGCTGGGAATCGAACCCAGGCCTTCTTGCTGTGAAGTGGACGTGTTAACCACTGCGCCACCTTGCCGCCATCATTGCTTCAATACTTTTTCATTTTTTTAAATAGAGATCACTGTGTTTAAAAAAAAAAGCCTTATGTGGTTTCTAAAAGAGTTAGAAGCTGATTTATTCCATCAGTATTCCATGACAGCCGAAGCTGAGACGGAAACTCGTAAGAGATCCTTCTGCTGGGATTTTTAGTATGCTGCCTTCGTTGCTGGCACTGGTCCAGCTTTCTGTTGCTGCTCCACTGAAAAACATGTAATATCTTTGTCCTGTCTGCAATCATATTGTAGTCAATAGTCATTTTCATAAACAGAGAAGATCGTCCACGGGCAATATCATAATGTTCAATTAGATTTCTATCCTTCCCCCCCACCCCCCATGCAGCGATGATGACTGTTGATATCAAACTCATGTTTACGTTTCCTCCAGCACCATAAAGTCCAGCATATTTTAGAAAAACCCCTTTCCAACAACCTGTGATTTATTTATTTATTTTTGGTGTATGAATTTAGCAAAGTTACAACAGAAGGGACTGACGTAGGTTTGGGTGCGGTGGATTTGTCCACATAAAAAATATATATTGGGGTCCTGAGTGGCACATTGACAAGGTGTGTAAGTATTTACTTGGAGATTAGGTTAGAATGAGAGCTAATATCCATGGGAGCTAACTGGCTGAGCTCTCATGGGAGGTAGGAATGGCATATGCTTGCCTCCCTGTCACTCACAGCCATCACCAGCCAATCATAGGCATCTGTAAGCTTATTTATAAAAAAGGGGCGGATACTGTAGCAGTCGCAGTTTGTAAAGATGCTTATGCCCCTCCCTGGTTAGTGGTAGTCGTATGAGATAGGGAGGCAATACTTGACTAGCGGGAATTGTCTATGAATAAATTAGGTGTGATACTCAGGTGACGTACGTCGCCTAGTGGTTAGAGAAGCAGGTTTAGGACCAAAAGGTTTCTGGTTTGATTCCCAAAACCAGCAGGAAAAATGTATGATGGCAGGGGGACTGAGCAGCACCTTCCCTTCCTCCACCTTCATGGCTGAAATGCCCTTGAGCAAGGTACCTAACTCCCAACTGCTCTCCGGGCACCGCAATGAGTGGCAGCCCACTGCTCCGAGTGTGTGTGGGCGCCCTTTGGATGGGTTAAATGCAGAAGCCAAAATTTATCTAGAGAATTAAGAAAGTATTTTAAAATCCAAAAAAACTTGACTGTGGGAGGAAACTGGAATACCCTGAGGAAACCCACGGAAGCAGGGGGATAACATGCAAACTCCACACCTAGAACTTGACCCCAGTATCTTCTTGATGTGAGGAGGTCATGCTAACCACTTTAACCAAGTTTATTCATTCATTCATCATTCATTCATTTTCTGAAGAGCTTATTCCTAGTTAGGCTGGCGCCCATCTCAGCCGACTCTGGGCGAGGACAAAGTACACCCTGGACAGCTTGCCAGGCCACCACAGGGCAAAAACACGCTGACGACTATGCAGCTAGTCTTGACGAAAATCAGCAATGGTTCTTTAACATGCCTCTCACCACAGACGATGAGAGACACAGCCAGCATTTGATAACCCAGTTAGCTGCACTGGAAGGACAACAGTGACAACCTTGGGATCAGTAATCCAGCACCCTACCACCGTGCCACCACTGCCCCCAAGTTCATTCATTCATTCATTCATTTTCTGAAGCGCTTATTCCTAATTAGGGTCACGGGGAGGCTGGCGCCCATCTCAGCCGACTCTTTAACCAAGTTCAGTGATACCTATATTAACCTGATTCTTCATGAAGCGTCTTCCACTGTTAATAAACTTTATGACTGTCACATACTACGGGTTCTCTTATACTTCTGTCTGTCACTTCATATCCCGCCCTGTCTGTCTCTCTTGTTGTTTTCTCACCTCCACCAAGAGTGGTTCATCCATCTTATTACAGACTGCTGTCAGTGGTTAACAGACTTGTTTAGGGCAGTTTAATTTAGTACAGGGTGGAGAGGGTGAAGAGAGGCAAAGTAGGAATCGTGTTTGCTTTCTTTCCTTTTTTTTTGGATATGAGGAGAGACCATGTGTTCTCCCCGCACATGTGTGGGTTTCCTCTAAGTCTTCGGTTTCCTCCACCAGTCCAAAAACATGCACGTTAGGCTAATTGGCTGTTCTAAATTACCCCTAGGGGTGAGTGTGTGTATGTGTGTGTGAATGGTTATGTGTGTGTTGCCACTGCAGTGGTCTGGCGAGCTGTCCAGGGTGTACCCCACCCTCACCCAGAGTCAGCTGAGAGGGGCGCAAGCCTTTGCACATCCCTAATTAGGATTAAATGGCTTAGGAAATGAATGAATGAATGAATGAATGAATGAATGAGAGATCATGTGACCTGTTAAGTGTTAGGTAAGGAATGTGTGTGATTATGGAAAAAATTATAACAGCATAAAACATTTTTATTCCTTTTACACCAAGAAATTTGCCAGCACTAACAATTTTAATTTATTAAACACTCATTCCAACACTCATTCACAACCTAATCCTAGTACGGTCGTGGGTGGGATGGAGCCTAACTCAGCCGACACTGGGAAAAGGTGGGGTACATCCTGAACAGCTTGCCAGACCACCGCACACAACTATTCACACTCACACTCGCAATTAGTGGCAAACTGGAACAGCCAATTAGCCTAGTCTGCATGTATTTGGACTGCAGGAGATAACCAGAGTACCCGGAGGGAACCCATGCAAGCACGAGGAGAACATGCAAACTGAGCCTGAGCCCGGAACTCGAACCCAGGACCTATTAATTGAACACTTACTCTCATTCTCTCACTCATTTGCTGAACCGCTTAATCCTACATGGATCGGTTGGAGCCTATCTCAACTGTCTCTGGATGAAGGTGGGGTACACCCTGAACACCTCACCAGACCACCACAGGGCTACCCACACACAACCATTCATACTCACACTCACACTCACGCCTAGGTAGCAATTTCATCAGCCAATTAGCCTAACGTGCATGTCCCAGGATGTTCTTCCTGTGAGGCGGACGTGTTAACCATTACACCACCGTGCCGCCCCATTAATTAAACAAAAACCCCAAATATATTTTGCCCATGTGTGGATAATAAAGAGGAATAGAGAATGATTGTTATTTAACTGTTGGTGGTACACGTGTGGGTGATCACAGCCATTCTGGGGTATGAAGAGTCCACCATGCTCTGTTTGGAATACCCCGCCCACTCCTGTGGAATACTCCAAATCATTAACTGAAACAACTCACCATCACAGTCTCCAAGATGGGTCGTGTTCCCATACTCAACATCCTGCACAAACGGTAATCTACAGATAAAAAAGAAAAAGGAGAAAGGAAAAGAATTATAAAAACAAATATCAAACTAAAATGATAACAACAGCGTAGGATGTCTGGAGTCCCACCTGGTACCAGGTCTGAGCAGAGAACAGGTGCTTCCTCTGGTCCAGCCACAGTAAGGGTCTCTAGAGGAGATGCAGTTCCTACACACACACACACACACACACACACACACACACACACACACACACACACAATTTAATTGTAATTTAATTTAACACACAAATTTGTTATTTTCTGAACCAAGCACTCCTTTGTTAGGATTGGGGTGGGGGGTTGGGGTGCTTGGAGCCTATCTCAGCCGACACTGGGTGAAGGTGGGGTACACCCTGAACAGCTCACCAGACCATCGCAAAGACAACACACACACATACCCATTCACACTCACACTCACACCTAGGGGCAATTTAGAATATACCTAATGTGCATGTTTTTGGATTGTGGGAGGAAACCGAATTAACAGGAGGAAACCAACGCATGCGCGTGGAGAACATGCAAACTCCACACAGATTCTCACTTTTTTGCCAAACTGCTTGATCCTATTAGGGTTGCAGGGAATACGGAGCCTATCTCAGCCGACACTGGGCAATGGCGGGGTACACACTAAACAGCTTGGAGAAAACGTGCAAACTCCAGGAGACAAGAAGCCCGGGACTCAAATCCAGATCCTTCTTGCTGTGAGATGGACGTGCTAACCACTACGCCACCGTGCTGCCCAACAGAGATCAATCGTACACTGATATTGTGAATTACTATCAAATATGGGTTTGCCCTGGCGGCACGCTGGTGTAGTGTCCCATAGCGTCTGCCTCACAGCAAGGAGGTCCTGGGTTTGAGACCCAGGCTCGGCGTCCAAATTGCCCCTAGGTGAGAGTGTGAGTGTGAATGGAGTGGGAGCTGTTCAGGGTGTACCCTGCCTTGCCCAGTGCCACCTGAGATATGATCCAGCATGCCTGCGACCCCAGTGGGACTAAACGGTATGGCAGATGAGAGAGTGTGTGAGAGAGTAAAAGAGAAGGCAGAAGGGCAGGTCGAGTGGAAGTGAGGTTGACTCACTTCTACGCCAATAAATATAGTCATCGGTGTAACAGCAGCTGAAAAGGTCAAGATGCAGAAATAAGGCTGTTAATTAGGTCTGAATTAAGTGAGGTGACATGATGAGGCTGTCGGTGTTGATCTTCGCCGCATCCCCGATAATCATGCACGTCACATTATTAAGCATGGCACACAAAAATGACTGCAGGAAGTGCTGCACAGCATTAAACAGAGACGCTGTGGCAAACCTGTTCCTTTATTTCTTTACTAAAAAAAGAACAAAACAGAGACAGCTTTCATTCTGAAGTGCACTAAATCTTACTTTAACTCAAGCATTTGTTTACGCTTTACAGCACCGGCCGCCCGCCCTCCATTTATACAGTATCATTTGTTTAGTTCTTAATGAATGAGTTCGGGCGGCACGGTGGCGTAGTGATTAGCACGTCCGCCTCACTGCAAGAAGGTTCTGGGCTTGGTAAAGGTGTTTATGTGGAATTTACATGTACTCCCCATGCTTGGAGAGCTGTTCAGGGTGTACAACGTCTTCGCCCATTGTCGGCTGAGATAGGCTTTAGTCTCCCGCCACCCTAGTAGGTTTAGGAGTCTCGGCAAGTGAGTAAATGAGTTTTGGGTGGCATGATGGTGTAGTGGTTAGCACTTCTACCTCACAGCAAGAAGGTTCTGGGCTTGGTGAGGGCGTTTCTGTGTGGAATTTGCATGTCCCATGCATATGTGGGTTTCCTCCATGTACTCTGGTTTTCTCCCACAGTCCCAAAGACATACACATTAGTTTATCTGGGTGTTAAAATTGGTGTTAGTGTGAATGGTTGTGTGTGTCGTCGCTGCAATGGTCTGCAGAGCTGTTCAGGGTGTACCACGCCCTCGCCCAGTGTTGGCTGAGATAGGTTCCAACCCCCCGTGACCCTAATAGGATTAAACAGTTAGGTAAATGAGTGAGTGAGCGAATCGAAGAGTAATTTTAACCTCTCTCTCTCTCTCTCTCTCGCTCTCTCTCTCTCTATCTCAGTGTATATGGGAACCCATGCAAGTATGGAGAGAATACGCAAACTACACACAGAAACGCTGTCGCCGGCAACAGGACTCAAACCCGGGACCTTTACTGCACTGAGCTGAGAATGCTAACCATTACGCCAACACATAAAGAATAATGAGTGGATTTGGAGTCTCCCAGTGTGCTGTGTGAGAATATCAGGGAGACAAGGGTTAAAAGGCGATTAACCAGCATGGAACTTATTAATAATGAGGATCAAATACACTAGTTCAGACCTGCGCCAAAGCCAGCATGCAGGCACATGCCTGAGAAAGTGTGTGTGTGTGTGTGTGTGTGTGTGTGTGTGTGTGTGTGTGTGTGTGTGTGTGTGTGTGTGTGTGTGT
>JAOUQZ010043691.1:0-12647 GCA_028564935.1 Neosilurus hyrtlii | reverse complement strand
ACCCGAGCCGAAGTCACTGAGGTAGTTCACAAGCTCCTCTGTGGCAGGGCGCCGGGGGTGGATGAGATCCGCCCTGACTATGTCTCTCGGCTGGCCTGGGAACACCTCAGGGTCCCCCCGGAAGAGCTGGAGGAAGTGTCTGGGGTGAGGGAAGTCTGGGCATCCTTGCTTAGACTGTTGCCTCCGCAACCCGGCTCCGGATAAGCGGAAGATGATGATGATGATGATGATGATGATGATGATAATGATAATGTCAAAATAATCACTTGACTATTAATTGTGCACACAGTGTATATGAGTCTCTGGCACACCCTAACTAATACTGAACGAGTCTCTGACTCACATTGACTCACACTAAATGAGTCTCTGACACACACAAGACAATCACTCAGAATGAATAAGTATCTGACTCACACTGCCTCACACTGCTGCTGTTGTTTTATTTCTAGGAATCAATTCCAAGTATTAAACGCCATTTCACCCTTTATATTTACCTCCATAAATCCTTTCATCCAATTGAGCTCTGAGTGCTACTGCTGCTGTTTGGTCTGTGTGTGTGTGTGTCTGTGTGTGTGTGTGTGTGTGTGTGTGTGTGTGTGTGTGTGTGTGTGTGTGTCTGGAAGTTCTGCCATGGAAATTCTCCGCTCTATAAAACTGCCTCTGATTTACAGGACCAGACGGTGAGTGCGTGTGTTTGCACATGTGACGCGTTCTACGGTTCAGAGGCACCATATTTTTGTCGAGACCAGACTGAGGGTTCACGATGATCTTCCACAGCAGGATTAAAGACTCCTGGAAGAAATCGTGTTTTATTCACTTCTACTTTCTCACACTGAAAGATGATGTCATAATGAGCTTTACAGCAACCAACCAATCTCTATAATCGCCAGCCTCCCGCGACCCTGATTAGGATTCAGCGGCTTAGAAAAACAATGAAAGAATCATTTTTGTACTGTTTGCCGTGACATCACTGGGATGCCCGACCATAGCGAGAACCCTTTTCTCTTCCACTCCGGGGTCCATCCCTCCATCCCTCCATCCATCCTTCTTTTTTTTCTTTCTTGTCCTCTCTTTTTCCTTATTTTTTACTTTCCTTCCTTTCAGCCTTCCTTTAACTGTTCAAAGCCTGTCCTCTATCCTTTCTTTCTTCCTTTAATCTTTCTTGCCTTTCATTTTTATCCTTCCTTTTTTTGACCACTCTTTTTTTCTTCCTTCCACAGTTCAGCAGCTCATTATTTTCATCTTTCTTTCCTTCTGGCTTTTTGACACTTCTTCTTTTCTTCTTCTAATGTTCATCCTTCCTTTCATCGATCCTTACTTTCTCCATATATCAGTTCCTTCCATTAACCTTTTCTTTCATTCTTTTTTCCTACTTGCACTGTTCATTAGTTTCTTCATTTCATCTATCATTCTTTCCTTTCACCAATTCTTGGTGATGATGATGATAGTAAAGATGATGATGATGATGATGGTGATGATGATGATAGTAATGATGATGATGATGGTAATGATGATGATGATGGTAATGATGATGATGACGATGATGATGATGGTAATGATGATGATTATGGTGATGATGATGATGGTGATGATGATGATGAAGTTTAGGATAATAATGATGATGATTATGATGATGATGATGACGAAGAAGATTATGATGATGATGATGGTAATGAAGATGATGATGATGGTGATGATGATGATGATGATGATGATGATGGTAATGAAGATGATGACGATGGTGATGATGATGATGATGATGATGATGGTAATGATGATGATGATGGTTGAATATTTGGAGTGTATAGTAGTTGTGAGAGAAATGTTAGACTTGTGCAAGTTTACAGTAATGTAGAAAACCATACAAGCTCAGGGTCCTGACACAAATCACACAGGTTGTGTATGTACAGTATGGAGTCAGACATGTGTGTGTGTGTGTGTGTATTGCCTAGCTCTGAACCCAGCAGTGGAATTATGGGTAAATGCCTCCACATCATACATGTTCTTTTGATTTACTCAAATATGTGTATGTTCAGGTGTGTGTGAATCTGGTCATTAAAATGCCACATGTGCTGGGCATGCATGACCTGTGTGTGTGTGTGTGTGTGTGTGTGTGTGTGTGTGTGAGTGTGAGTGTCTCTCTCTCCCCCCTCTATGCAAGTTTCTCTCCATCTCTTTCTCTCTTTCTCTTTCTCTTGCTTCCCTCTCTGCAAGTTTTCTCTCTCTCTCTATCTCACACACATTTAACTCTAATAGTTAGACTAATCTCCCTGCCATCAATTTTCACACACAAACGCTAAGCGTCTCCATATGTCCCTGTGTGTGTGTGTGTGTGTGTGTGTGTGTGTGTGTGTGTGGTAAAGCTAAAAATGTAATTATGATCATTATAGCTGCTATATTAGCGGTTTAACCTGTTTATAGTTAGCGTTTAGCGCGTGTTGGAGCTCTGATCCAGTTCTTTATTCTGAATTATTTCGTTATTTTTATTTGATTTATTATCAGTGTTTCAGGTTCAGGATTACGCTGCACTCTCTTCCTCCTCCCTTCACCCGATCTGAGAGAGGACGCTGAAGAACAAAACGTCGTTAGTGTGCAGAGGAATCTACCGAGTTATATTTAGCGGATAAACATGTGATTCGCCTCCAAGATTGATTTATAAATGTATTAATTTTTTAATTTATTAATAGAAAGATTTATATTTCATGAATGCACTTTCGCACCGACGCTGCCATCACCATCAGCGCTCATCATCTCGTATCTCGCTAACTAGTCGAGCTGAGTCTTAATCATGTCTTAGTGCATGTCGCAATGCATTCCGGGAATTTGAGTTCAGCATTTTTCTCCAACATCTCCACCACACATACACCGAGTTTCTCATTATTATTTCTTAAACCTCACTGAAGGATTCTTAGTGAGAGATGTAGCTTTGTACTGAACAGTGACACCTGGCTGTAATCACGCCTGCAAGACTGCTGAGGCTTTGTGTTTTTTTATTATTATTAAATTCCTTTATTACTGCGTTAGCAACATCTATAACAATAACAACATCTTCCTGTGACGTCAGAGAAACACACGAGTGCCAAACAGGATGGCTACTTCAACACCAACCCCATAAATCATGTATTTCTATCATCATGGGGACATCTGGTATGCAAAATCACAACACACGCACACACACACACACACACACACACACACACACACACACACAGCTTTATTAATCCCAAACTTTGAGCACATCCGTCCTTCAAACATAATCAAACAATCCTGTGTGTGCATTGTTTCTTTCTCTGTTGTCAACACATGTTTACAATCTGTGATCTGGTCTGCTGTGTGTGTGTGTGTGTGTGTGTGTGTGTGTGTGTGTGTGTGTCCTACAGCGGGGGGAAATGAGTGCAACTCACGATGAGCTTGGGCCCTTAAATAGAACAGGGACCTGAAGGGGTTCTGGACTAAAAATGAAAAGAGATTGAAGGGAAGCCACAGAGACCGGAACTGTGTGTGTGTGTGTGTGTGTGTGTGTGTGTGTGTGTGTGTGTGTGTGTGTGTGGATTTTAAAAGGCCACAGCTGTAAAACCACTGGAAGCACAGACAGACAGAGAGACAGTCATGTCATAAACACTTCATTTAAAATCTGCATCAGTGCCAAAGAGTAAAGAAGCAGCTTTTATTTCTCACGTCTACATGACAGCACACTGAAATGCTTCTCTTCACATATTCCAGCTTGTTAGACAGTCAGGGGTCAGAGGTCAGGGTCAGGGTACAGGCCTCTGGAGCAGATACGGTAAAGGGTCTTGGCTCAGGGGCCCAATGGAGGCAGCTTGGTGGTGCTGAGGTTTGAAGCCCTGACCTTCTGATCAGTAAACTGCAGCCTTTGACCATAACCTTTCATTCCTCTTACCTCAGGCGTCGGAACTGGGGATGACATCACACCCGAGACGACCATGTTCCAGCATATCACATCTGAAAACTCAAGCGCAAGCAGAACATGCAGCTCCTCACAGCTACCCCCTCACCAAGCCCAGGACTCGAACCCAGGATCTTTTTACTGGGAGGTGGATGTGCTAACCCTTATGCCACCAGGCTGCCCATCTGAAAACTGATCCCAGCAATCGGCAGTGCGGTGGTGTTTTACTTTGTACTGGGAAGTCGGATTTCAGAGTTCTGAGTAGGAAATGTTAATTGGAACGCTTCGTGATATCTGATTCTGATTCAGAAAGTCAAAATCCAAGATGGCTGCTTCACAGATTAGCAGAGTGAATGCTTCAATAGGCGAGAAGGTCCTGTGTTGGGTCCCGGGCTGAAGGGTGTTTCTGTCTTGAGTTTGTAGATCTACCCGTACTTCTGTGGGTTGGTCTAATTGGCTGTTCCTAATTGCCCCAAGGTGTGAGTGTGGGTGTGAATGGTTGTGTGTGTTGGCCCTGTGATGGCCAGTTCATCCGGAGTCATCTGAGATAGGCCACAGCTAGACTTATACTGAACTTCTGAGGTAAATGTAACCCAGCCAGCACTTGTATGTGGGACCCATATGGGTGGATAATGGGCTGAAAAATCGGCCCCATATGAGATTGTCCATAGGTTCCATGGTGGCCCCATGGTAACTGATTACATGTGTTATAGCTGGGCTACATAGGCACCAAGTGGACATGGGCCCAAAATGGGCACCTTAACTGAGGCCTGTTTGGGTCTATTAAGTGTGTCCCACTTTGGCAAGCCTAAATTAGCCATATATGTGGGTTCTAGATGGATAACTAATGAGAAATGTATTAATGTGGGCAGTTGACATGGGGCCACTATGGATCACATGGACAATCCCATACAGGACCCATTTATTCAGCCAACATTTGTTCCACATACAAGTGCATGCTGGGAACGCACCAACGGGATCTCGCCAGACTAGCCACAGTTAACAGTGCCAGTATATAACAACAGGTTACAGGGTATTTTTGCATACAAACCAAACACCATAGCATGATGTTAACAGATAGAAGTTGGGTCGTACTGTGTGTAGGACAGATTTAATGAGACTGAAGTACTAAGTACTAATAAACTAAGAGCTCAGAAACCCAGTTTAAATGGAAGTTCCCCCGACCCTTGTGATTTTTGTACCACCTTAAACTCTAGAAACCCTTAAAGAGAACCAGTATTGTTGATCCTTGCAGTACAATTTGTGTGAATGTAATATGTTTAAGTGATACAGACACTTATTTTAACATAAATGACCATAAGAACCACAGAACTGGTAATTATAACCCGTGGATTACTAGCAGAGTGCTAAACTACGGACGTTAGCAGCTTAGCAACCATTTTTCTGCGGATGTGACGTCAACATGTTGGGCGGGGTTGGCGTCTCTTGTAGAGACGGTGAGACGTCACATTCAAGTGACTCTGAGGATGAGAACACTGCAGAGATGAGCGTGACGGTGAGTCCAAATGGTTTATACAGGTAACGTTTTGCCGACTCGGCTTTATTGTCGACATTCGGTTTAGGAACAAAAAGAAATGTTTTCCGTGATTTCTGCGTTTGTTGTTTGTGCAGCTCAGCGCTGGATGATAATGTGTTATGATGCACAGGGTCAGTGACGTAGCCCAGCCAATCCAACGAGCTCACGTCACTTCCAGCCTGGAACAGCCAATCAGAAAGGAAACATGTCTCTGAGCTTGCCGAGAGTCATGACTTTAAAAAAGGGCATGGACTGATGTTGGCGGAAGGGACCGTTGATGTTATACTTGATTGTTTTAAATAGCTCGAAACACTAATTCACCACAGGCACACCTTAAAGCCGCTATTCAGCAGGAGATCGCCGCTGTTTCACCCGACATGACCAGACGAGCCATGGCAGCCTTCAGAAGACACCTCCAAGAGGGTATAGACAATGACGACCACCGTTTATGATAAATAATGTGAAAATAATACTTTAAATCTCTTTCATGATTTTTTGATTTACTTAGAAATGTGGGAAGTTTTATTGGGTCCCCTGTGCTAAGCTAAGCAGAGGTTTCCCTCCCTGGTCCTAGATAACCTGACGAACTTGAGGATAGTGTGATAGAGCTGAGATGGTACAGAAAAGTGCAGAACAGGGGGTTCTCCTAGACCAGGGTTGGGAACCTCTGCTCTACAGGATGTCGTCTCTCCTCTATGTTGTCCACAGAGAAATCTGTTTTGTTGCTTTATTGTCTTCAGGAACATTAAATAAAGCAGAATGTCTCGTCAATATCGCAACAGCTGCAGTACATTTTGTTACATCTGTGACGAGTGCACGCTTAACACTCAAAGACGCACCGTGACCGCACTTCTTGAAAAAAGATGTAAAATTGGTGATGGAGACAAACCCTGACCTCCTCTTATTCACTCTGCAGGCTGGTCTCAGAGGAACTGGGAAGTCCTAATGATATGGCGAGAACAAAAGGGTCACGTGACATACTGTTCCTTCTTTCTGACTGCTGTATCTGGCATCACTAGTAAAAAAAACTTTATTGAAAACTCCTTTACGCCTTCAGCAAAGAAACCGAGCCACAGAGCCAGAACTGAAGCCATCAGAGACCTGGAGCCTAGACGACAAGGATGAAGATGCCGCAAAGCATGAAACAGATGTGGAAAATGACACTGATCCAGATGTTGGAGCCTTGATGCCTAGTTAGGCTAGTCTGGCAACACAGCCAATCAAATGACCTGCTGAGGGACGTAAATCTGTCACAACTACTGCAGAATGACTTGGTTCAAGGGTGCAAGGACAGGGTTTGTAAAACCATTCGTTCAGAACCACCAAGAATGTTCCACAAACTTGATTTCAGTGCTAGCATCAATGGACTGCTCATGGTTTGGGGTTTGGGGCACGACCTCCCAAAATGGCATCTTTCTTATAGATTTGTCAACGTTAAGTCTGAAATCTGTCGTGTTACTGTACAGTACAAGATGGTTAGGAAAGAAACCTGCAATACTATGAAGCGGGTGGTGTAGTGGTTATCACATCCACCATGCAGCAAGAAGGTCTTGGGTTCGAGTCGAGGAGTTTGCATATTCTTCCTGGGTTTCCTCGGGTTACTCTGGTTTCCTTCCACGGTCCAAAGACACAACTAACGGGATATTCTGGATTGATTCTAAGTGTGAACGTGAATGGTTGAGTTATTCATTTATTCATTCCTTTTCTGAAACGCTTAATCCTAATTCGGGTCGCGAGGAGGCTGTTGCCCATCTCAGCCGATTCTGGGCGAGGGCAGAGTACACCCTGAACAGCTCGCCAGGCCATCACAGGGCAGAAACATGCTGATGGCAACCAAGTGCAGCAGGACTCTTTACGAAAGTCAGTAATGGTTCTTTTACACGCCTCTCACCACAGACGGTGAGAGACATGGCTGGTTTAATAACCCAGTTAGCTGCACTGGGGGGCAGCAGTAACAACTTGGTGATAGTGGGGACTGAACCCCCGACCTTCAGATCAGTAATCCAGCACCCTACAGTGCTTAAAACTGATAAACTAGCTTGCAATCTTTCCTGAGTCATGAATGGCTAGCTGTTTACTTGGCTCCACCTAGTGGATGGATGATGAATTATGTTTCACGGTAATAGTTGATGTAAATGTACACATTACACATTAAATGAGTTGGAGGGCCTTGAGTTTGACACCTGTGTCTTAAATGGACTCAGAACAAAGACAACAGGTGAACCTTTATGCCCCAGATGGTTATCCAAACTGCCCAAATGTCTTCTATTGAGTTCTACTTAAAATAGAGATGATAAAAATTTAACAGAAACTTAAAGACCGGACCTAAATACTTCTCTGTATACAAAAACACCCACAATTTGGGCAAAGGTGATCTCCAGAGGTGGCGTAGTGGTAAGAACATCTGCCTCACAGCAAAAACGTCCTGGGTTCAAGTTCAACTCCTCCTGGACAGGATGCTAGTTACCTTCCCAGTATTTTTACTGGTACCCATTCATACTGCTGGGTGGACAGAGGCACACTCGTGGTTAAGACCTTGCCCGGAGGTTTTGGCACAGTGGGGGTCTAGCCGGGATGAGTCCAGCACTACATACACACAGAAGCACTACATCACTGGTCCCACCATACATACCTAGATTAACAGGCTGCTCCAAATTGCCTCTAAGTGTGAGTGTGTTTTACCCAGTGATGGTCAGGTGAGCGGTGCAGGGTGTACCCCGCCTTCCCGCATCCCTAGTAAGATTGAGAGGTTTGGCGAGCGAATGATGCACGAATGAATATTGAAACACACAGTACAGCAATTACCACCAGAACATGCACAAGTATTGGCACCACTGCAGGAAATGCAGCTCAGAAATAAAAGATACTGTTGTTTCCTTTGTGGATGGGATCGGGGTTCTAAAGAACATTAAAAAGAACTGGACGCTCTGTAAGCATTTCCAGTTCCTGGACAGAAAAGTGCGGCATATCAACCACTTGCTATCCCAACAAATATATCTCTGCCTTCTCTTCATATAAAACTCAGGCGGATTAAAAATTGGTTCCTCTATTTAACACAGATGTTTCCAAGAAGAGCTGATGCCAAGGTTAAGAGAGGTATTTGTGTTGACCTACAAATCAGACGAGTCATGAGTGACACGGAGTTTGGAGATCTGCTAGTGGGACTGGAGGAAACTGGGAGAGGTGCGTAAGGCTCTGTGGGTGGGATGTAACAGGGTGGTGACATCATCACACAATGTGTAGGTCAATCATTAGGTGATGATGTCACACAGGGTTTGTAGGTCATGTGACACGCTGGCAGGATACTGTGACAGCGCGGAGTGAAGTCTGGCCCTCGGCAGAGCCCTGCTATACGGTCTGCCTCTTGCATGGCACATCCCATAATAAGGCATTTGAGGATGTTGAGATTTTTCTTGGCAGCTGCGGAGCACCAGAGTACAACCAGTTGATTAAACTGTACATAAAGCAACAAGACCGTGACGACGTGAAAGTTTCTGCGCTCACACTTGGACGACTTCCCTGCGGATCTTGGTACAGTCAGTGATGAACACGGGGAAAGGTTTCACCAGGACATCACGACCATGGAAAAGCAGAATCAGGACCATCGGAATCCACCAGTGATCAATGGCACCAGATGATGAGGACAAACCAAACATCAGCTGCAAAACATTTAAAGCTCAGTTGAACTAACAGAATATATTACCATCATCACGAGTGTAAACATAACGGATTCAATTCAGGCGTCACGGTGGTGCAGAGGTTACAACTATCTCCTCCCAGCAACAAGGTTCGGTATTGAACCCACTCGGGTCTTTCTGTGTAGAGTTTCCATTTTCTCCCCGTGCTTGTGTGGGTTTCCTCCTACAGTCTCCTACAAAGACATACACATTACAGTAGGTCAAGCGGCTACTCTAAATCCCCCACAGGTGTGAATGTGAGTGTGAACCTGTTCAGGGTGTAACCCCGCCCCCTTTCACTTGAAATCAGCTGGGATTGGCTCCAGGTTCTGCACAACCCAGATGGATATGTGGTACCTACAATGGTTGAAAACTCATTCAGTCATTTGCCAAACGACTTACTCCTGCTAGGGTCACGGGGAGCCTATCTTAGCCACTGAGTAAAGGTAAGGTACATCCTAAACAGCTCACCGGACTATTGTAGGGCCAAAACACACACACACATTCATGCTCAAGTAGTGGTGTAGTGGTTAGCACATCCACCTCACAGCAAGAAGGTCCTGGGTTCAATTCTCGGGACGCTTCTTTGTGGACTCTGTATGTTCTCCCTGTGCTTGTGTGGGTTTTCTCCGGGTACTCGGGTTTCCTCCCACAGTCCAAAGGCATCACATTAGGATAACTGGCTGTTCCAAATTTCCCCCAGGAGCGCGTGTGAGTGGTTGTGTGTGTGTGTGTTGTCTTGTGGTCTGGTGAGCTGTTCAGGTTGTACCCCACCTTCGCTCAGAGTTGGCTGAGATGGGCTCCAGCCTCCCTACGACCATAATTAGGATTAGTGAGAATGACATGGTCATGTCCAGTGCTGTTGTTATTATTGTTTTTATTTTGATTACAAATATGATATGGTTGAATGTTCTGAGACGTACCTGTGCTACTGTATAACATAACAGGCGCTTTTAAAGAATCTCTTCATATTTTTATTACTGGAAGCATATAGAAGTTCACTAGAGGAAATCTAAACACTTCATGCTCTGATCTCGTCCCTGGTGTAGAACTCGCCGAGCAACACACTGGAGATCTTCATTCCTAAATATCACAATGAGCTTTAAAGTCATAATGAACAGATTTAAAGCTGAAAGTGTGTGATGACAGAAATAAAACACCTCGTGTGTGTGTGTGTGTGTGTGTGTGCTTGTGTTATCTTTCTGAATTACACTGTAAGCTGCAGCGCCCTCTAGTGGTTGACTTTGTTCTTAGAGACGATCAAAAGTATTGAGGTCCTGTTTATTTATTTATTTATTTTTAGGTACATTTAACGTTATCACAGACCTCCTGTTCTCAGATAAGTCGTAGCGAGCAACACGGTGAGGCCAGGAAGTGACGTGTTGACGTTTCGTAACTGATAGATAGGACTCGACCCCAGGACCTTCTCGCCGTGAGCCACACGAGTCGCCCACCTGTCCATCAAAACATCTCAGTTACTAAAGGCCTCATTTAACTTCTGCTCCTCGATACGTGTGATTCGTCTTGAATATTTTCACTGTGTTCATTAATATTGGAGAAAATCGAAATCCCCCCCCCCCACGTGCACACACAGACCTTTTTAAAAAGCTGTTATAAACACGGCTACATCTACACCTCAGATTAAATGTTATCTAGCCGTGACTCTCTCCACCCCTACGCTTCCCTCTAAACCCAAACCAGGTGAAAACAAGCTTAACCCACTGAGATAAAGTTATCACACACACACACACACACTTTCCTAATCATGGAAGAGGAATCTCAGATCTCCGCTCTGATCGAACTCACAGTTTAAACTGATTTTCTGAATTAATCCCAATCTGCGCGACATGCTGGTATAGCGGTTAGCACATCCACCTCACAGCAACAAGGTCCTGGGTTCGAGTCCCAGGCTCGGCTCGGGCGGTTTTGTCGGGAAGTTCTTCTCGTGCTTGTGTGGTTTTCTCCTGCAGTCCAATTTGCCCCTTGGTGTGAGGGGTTGTGTTTTTCCTGTGATGGACTGGCAAGCTGTCCATGGTGAACTCCGAGTCGGTTGAGATAGGCTCCAGCCTTCCTAACGGGGTTGAGCAGTTCGGCAAATGAAGGAGTTCTGCGTCGCATCTTTTCCCAGTCGCAGACGTTAAATAAAAAACCCCCACGTATCCTGAGGTTTTTAGAATTTCCACTGCAGGCGCCCTTAATGACATCACTATGGAACACCATGGTCCATTGGTGGGCAAACGTACAATGGGCGCATATCAGGGGCTCCTCCAAATCAGGGGCGCTCAGCCCTGTTCCTGCAGATTCACCTCCCTGAAGACTTTGGCTCCACCCATAAGGGTGCACACATGACAGGCCTAATCATCTACATAAGTCTTCATTTCAAAGTCCTAATTCTTTATTAGATGAGTAGATGGTGAGGTGGGTAGGATTAGGGCTGGAGCCAAGGTCTTGAGGGAGGGAGGTCTCCACCCCTTTTGTAAACCCCCTTAAACATCCTCTGGTATTTCCTAGGCGGTCCGACACACACCGAGCTGTATAACACTGTGTTCTGGGTCCAGTCATCAGATCCAGCAGGAACAGGTTCAGTTATCTGTGTACTGGAGCTCTGAACACATCACACCGTAACAGAACCATCTGTTATTCCTTCACGTCTCAGCGCTTGAGTTTAATGTTATGGCTGATCAGTGTTCACTCTCTTTGTACGTCAGTAATAATGGAGAAACATTTCTGAACGACCCGAGGTGTAGTGACGGGACCCTCGGAGCTGTAGAGGACGACAGACTGCTGGGTTTAACCGAAGGGTTAAAGTCCGGGGAAAAAGAGATCGATCCCGACAGTAACCGCAGTGTAACACGATGTGGCGTTAAAGGAAATTAATCAACTACAGGAGTGGAAGCAGTAACTCCACATCACACCATGCAGTCACTCAGTGCGACACTCACACTCACTCACACACACACACACACACACACACACACTGTATTGCTTTCACAGTGCCCTCCGTTGCCTCTCTTTTGAAAATCTGAGAATCTGTACAGAACATTCTGTAAATCAGGACCCATGCAGAATATTCTGGGGGTCTGGGCACCAGGATAGACATTTCTGGAAATCTGCAGAATAATAGGGCAAAATTTGGAGACACAGATTCTGGGAGTCTGGGGGCCGACCATCCATCCATCCGTCTCCTCCGCTTACCTGAGGTCGGGTCGGCCAGACTCCCCCGTGACACTCGCCAGCTCCTCCTGAGGATCCCAAGGCCAGACAGGATATATAATTCCTCCAGCAAGTTGTGGATCTGCCCCGGGGCCTCCTCCCAGTCGGATGTGCCCAGAAAACCTCTAAAGGGAGGCAACCAGGAGGCGTTCAAATCAGATGTCTGGGGACCAGTATGGAAAATACTGAGAATGAATCAACTTCAGGGTGGAAACATGCCATGCACTCTATCAGTGTTTCAACACACACACACACACACACACACACACACACACACACACACACACACACACACACACACACACACACACAC
>JAOUQZ010043690.1:0-12647 GCA_028564935.1 Neosilurus hyrtlii | reverse complement strand
TAATACTTTACTTACCGTTTTTGTTCCCTTAACTTCCTCTTTTTCTGTCTCTCCTCCGCGGTGCTGCTGTAAATAGCGCTGGTGCACGTGCATTCATAGAAAATGAGGGGAAGATGCAGACAAAATTTGCATTCGGCTAGGTCTTATTTTCGGGGTAGGGCTTATTTTGGACTGTCTTGCTGAAGTAAGGGTAGGTCTTATTATCGGGGAAACACGGTAGATTACTAGATTACTAGATTACTCTCCTCAACATGTAGTTCTGTTTCAGGCAGTATTGTTGTCTGTGCCAAAGCTTGTTGAACATTTCATATGTAGATTTATTTCTGATTATAAATTCTATTAAATTACTTTGAATTAATTTTGTAGTCAATGTCTATGGTTTGTCTATAGTTTGTTTATTAATTATTAAACTTCTTAAATACAAATGTACATAATTATAATGGTTGAAATATTAAGCAATATTTGATTTAGTATTATAGTACTGTATTACGTATGTGGCCCGGTGATAGGGTGCTGGATTACTGATTCCAAGGTTGGGGGTTCAAGCCCCACTATCAATGGGTTCTCACTCCCCCAGTGCAGCTAACTGGGTTATCAAAGGCCAGCCATGTTTCTTACTGTCTGTGGTGAGAGGCATGTAAAAGAACCATTGCTGATTTTCATCAAGAGTAGGCTGCATAGCCGTCAGCGTGTTTCTGCCCTGCGATGGCCTGGTGAGCTGTCCAGGGTGTATTCTGCCCTCGCTCAGAGTCAGCTGAGATGGGCGCCAGCCTCCCAGCGACCCTAATTAGGATTAAGCGCTTCAGAAAATGATGAAATGAACAATTTCTTTTACTAATATCAATTTTTACATGCTATTGCATTACATGGCTGTGTATTTTAACCCTTATGAGTACACTGGATATTTGTTTTGTAATTGTGTACATGCAGCAGCTAAAGTGCAGACTTGGGAAGCTTGAGATTGGTGTGGACCATGCGTGCATGTGGTGTTTGTAAAGCTACACTTATGATTTATGAAGTTATGTCCTTACTGATGTTATTTTTCAAGGATCTGTGACATAAACACATTTCAGTGTATATAAATAAATGTTGTTATTGCCTCTTTATAATGTAGTGAGGCCTCAATATAAGACGTTGTACATCTTTTGCTCTTACACATATATGACAGCTATAATGTAGGCTAAAGTTGGTTTACAGCTTTTACACTATATATGTCATATTACATGCTAGAAATAGTCAGTAAATAACATATACAGCACTGAAATTCTCAAAAATTTCCCTGTGGGAAGGGCAAGGAAAGAACATGAGACTTGAACTTTGAACATGAACTTTTGAGGGGAGTCATGCACACACATACACACACACAAAGAAAGTTCATTCTATTCTGGGTGATACCGAACAGTGGGATCCTAAACTAAATTTAAATTCCGCACCACATAACAAAGGCATGAAGCTACCCTGGTACATCAGTATCCTGCTGCTCTACAACCCTGAGTGATTGAATGATGGATGTCATTCTAAAAATTTTGTTTTTTCATTTTATAATTTCGCTGGGAGCCAGTGTACAATGATTTAACTTGTGGAAGACTTATTACAACACACTTGAAAACTATTTATAAAATATTTTATATAAAAGATACCAGCCTGTTTCTCTCTGACATGTTTACAGGCCAAATATATAAGGAAAAGAAAATGCAAGGATATTATTCTTGAATCTGACAGCCAGTCTTACCAGTGAAAGTAATTGAATGACATATTAACATCATAATATCATATACCTCTGATCGTTAGTATGTATGCAGCAAGCTGTTTCACTGAAAAAACTGATTCATGAAGGAATACAACCATAGTGACTGTATCATAGAGAAACAGTAACATCCTGCACCTTTTCAAATAACTTTTGTCTTCCTTTTACAGGAACTATAAATCAATTCTATCAAACAGGCGAGCTTGGGTTTCCAGGGCTGCTTTGCGTGTGTAGGTGGTACAGCGGAGGAGGATATCTTGGGTTTGTGGACGAGGGGGTACCTTTGGGTAAAGTTTAGAAGGGCTATCTTTTTCAAAATTAGTCAAGCTTTGAAGCTCCATTCCCAAGGCACTGTCGGGACTATCTGATTCTGCATCGTTCAATGATTGTCTCAGGTTGTCTCCCCCCTCTGAGCTATGTGGGCTCAGTGCCAGAGAAACAGAGGAGCTGGAGCAGATGTCAGTATCATCACTAAAGCTGCTCCTGCGGCTGTTGGATTCACTGGATTGAACTTGGTCGGAGTACACCTCCACAGATTGGGACGTTTGGACACGAGGCTTGTGGGTGGGATGAGACAGCACAGGAGACAGATTTAGGTTGGAGCTGTGCAATTTCTTTTGCATGTTCAACACAGGGTTGTAGTATGGCTGCAGATATATAGAGGGCACATAGCCTGTCTTTCCTTTATACCTGTAAATGCAAAAAAATCATACTGTTTAGGTTGAGTCAGTCAGAATTAAACAGGTGGTGGTGTGCCAAAACAGCCTCAGACAGGAGAGGTTTTGAAGGAGGCTCTGTGTGGTTTAAAATGATGATGATGGGGGAAAAACAATTGAAGAGTTCAAAAACAGAACAAACTTTTTTCAGTAGCTTTAAAATTCTTAAATAGCATTTTCTGTTTTGAGGATGCCTGAGACTGACATGCAGACCCAAAGCACAAGTCCCATGATATGTTACTCTCCATGGTATGGCGTTATGGCTTTTGAAGAATATTAAACAAATGGTTCCATAGTTACTTGAAGGTCAGATCACAAAATGTTTTCTTTAATGGTCAATTTTGGATGATTTGTCTATTTCTTGTGGCATGCCCCAGGGCTCTATACTCATATTATTTCTAATTTATATAAATTTATATAAATAATAAAGTAACATTAGTAGCCTACTGAATATGTTATTATTTGCAGATGACACAATTACCATATATTCTTCTGAAAAATCAAACACCTTTTTTTTAAATCATGACTGCTTAAATGGAAAAGTTAAATCAATGCTCCTATCCAAACAAACTGTCATTAAATCTTAAGAAAACAAAAGGTATGCTCGAAATCTGAAACTATTCCTGCTTCACATATCACTGAGTTTAAAGCTGAGATCATTGACAAATTCAAATTTTTAGGTGTCTTTTTTAATAATAATTTGAATTGGACAACACATGTTGATATTTTGTTGACATGCTAAAACAGATATTGAGTTACCTGACAAGCCACCAGCCATCTTCAGACTTCTGAATAACCTCTATCACAGCTCCAATGCTCACTGATAGTTCATCGTTCCTGGTAGAGTTATAGCTCCTTTTAGCAAAGTAGAGACCTGCTTGGGGGACAAACAATTAGAAAGCATAGGATTAACAGAATTTTCAAATCAGTTCAAACCTTTTTAAATGGCACCAAATAAATTCAAATTTTCTTTTTCTTCATCATCTCATTAGCCCTGTAACTTACTTTGATCATCTGCATTGTCAAGCTCATCTTGTTCTTCGTCATCACACAACTCCAAGTAGGGAGCAGGGAACCAGGCTAAACGCCTTTCTTCATTCTCTACCAGCCACCATCCTAATTATTTCAGATGGAACCATAAGCACAGGTTGCTGTACAAACAACAAAATAATCATATCTCTATCTCACTGCAAAGAAACAGGGCAAAACATACCAGCTGGATCTTTAATGAGTACTTCCACATTTTCACCCAGAGTCACACTGAATGGTCTGTTCTTGGTGTCTTTGGTCTCATATGCTGCTGAACACCGATACAGTTTGGTGACAGTTGGCTGCGAGACATTCCCAACACTGATGCTCTCATTACCCAGGCTGACCTTTGGCTGACTATTAATAGTTTCTTCATGCACAAAAATCATTATGCTGAAAAAAAATTTCAAAGAATATATAGAGTGCTTTTTTTTAAACCCAGATTATTCCTTTATTCAGTGACTGCTTTGTTTATTATTAAGAGAATATAAATATAAGAGATATATAAAAGAGATATAAATATATTTTAACACTGTTGTAATAATATTTTTGACACAATTTTATCATG
The DNA here is from genome assembly GCA_028564935.1 of Neosilurus hyrtlii. Lineage (NCBI taxonomy): Eukaryota > Metazoa > Chordata > Actinopteri > Siluriformes > Plotosidae > Neosilurus > Neosilurus hyrtlii. The sequence continues at coordinate 8,587 of JAOUQZ010043690.1, read as the reverse complement.
TCAAGAAAAGATCAATAAACAAAGAAACTTCAATTCTGGCCACTAAGCTTCTTAGCAGAGCTCCCCATGAGCTATGTTCACACCACAACTCCACCCAAACACACACACAAACACATACTACCACCACCTCAGTGCAAATGTATGGTATGTGTAATGTTTCATACACACCCGTATGGGGTATCAAATGATACTCTCATATTTTGGCCCCCATTTAAATAGGTACATTGTACTTACTGAGAAATTACATACTTTAAATCATATTTACAGGTATAGTACATTCACATGGTCATGTAAAAAGAGCCATATTAAAGGTCCAAAGTAACAAAGAGAGGTACAATTGATAAATTTTTACTCATGTTAGATCGACCTTCCCATCTTCCCAAGATAACTCCTATTTTTCCTAATTCACACCATCAACAAGACAGTTATTATAATAAGGGTAGAAATTAGGATACCTGTTGTGTGCAAACTCAGCTTGCAGCTCTTCTTCCTTGGGAATGAAGAAATTAATGATGTCAGAGGACTGAGAGATGCTCTGCTCACATTGCAACAGCTCAGTGCAGTAGCGATCCAGAGCCTTTATTCGATAAATACACCAAGTCGGAGACTTCCACTGGAGGTTCAGCTTCATCACTAAACCTGACAGAAGAGTTTGTATTTGTTACACTACAAAATGAACAATTTACTCTGATGATGCAGAAGCTGGAACCTTACCTCCAAAATGGGGCAGCACTCTGTCCTGATGGCGAAATGGCTTTTCCACAGGATATTTCTTCTTCAGTTGTCTCTATAATAAAACAAAGAGAGTGTGAATGTTTGTGTGCTTATTTTACATACTTGTCAAATACAAGCATACAGGGGCATTCCTTGTATTACAGAAAAGTGGCAATTATCATCATCATCTTCTTCTTCCGCTTGGTTCGGGGTGGAGTTGTGGGGGCAGCTGCCTAAGCAGTGAGGAAGAGCTGGAGGAAGTGGCTGGGGCACACTAAGGCGCTCCCAGACTAGTCGAGAGATATAGTTCCTCCAGCGTGTTCTGGGTCAACCCCAGGGCCTCTTCCTGGGTGGACATGCCCGAAACACCACACCAGGGAGGCGTTTGGGAGGCATTCTAATCAGATACCTGAGCCACCTCAACTGGATCCTTTCAACGCAGTGGAGCGGTGGTTCTACTCCGAGCTCCTCCCGTATAGCCGAGCTTCAAACCCTAAGTGGCAATTATTTGGTACGAAATAACCATCAGAAAAGATGGGCCCTGTCCACAGTGTCAGAATCAGTTGCAATGCGCCGCTTTCAATACAATTATTTAATTCAGGCTTGTCATGAAGCTTCACGAACTATATATCAGATCCTGGACTTTCTAACAGATATTCCACAGGTGGGATGGATTGGCAATATCACCTGATTTACAGCATTTGGCAGATGCCCTTATCCAAAGCTACTTACAGAAGTGCTTTAAAGTCATTCTCAGTGAATACATTCTGATGCTGGTTCACGAGGACACAGGCTAAGTATTTCATCTGCCAACTTAGTGGGTAGGTGTTGTGTGTTTTTTTATAACTGTATAACACAGTGCTAATCCAGGTGTTATACACAAACAAACCCCACGCAACACCTGCCTACGACCTGCACCCTTTTACGGCCCGCACTGCACTGTACCCTTCGGTCCTGGACTGGTCCCTCCTTCTATCAAGAGACAAAAAAACATGCATCAAAACTCTTTTCTGTTCTGGCACCGAGGTGGTAGAGTGAAATTCCCCTAGAGGTCTGAACAGATGAGTCACTGGGTGTTTTCAAACTGACTTTTTTGAAAGTTATTGGGAAAAAAGTAAAGCACTTACTGTATCTATCCTTATATTTATATGTCTAAAAAATACCCAGTGGGTTTTGACAGATGGTAAACTTACCTTGTGTTCTAGTGAACCAGTATTAAAAAGTATTTACTGAACTTTAAAGTTCCGAAGAACACTCACAGTGACTTCAATACACTTATGTATAAGGGCATCTGCCAAATGCCATAAATGTAAGTCAGTTTACAGTTAGTTACAGTGAATAAAAGACAATCAGTATACAGTCATCAACTAAAGTCTTGTTGTATTTTTGCCTGATACAGACAACAACTGATAACTTCTCATTAACTGATTTTTAGCAACTATAGATTATATTAATCCTTAAAATATACAGATTGTTTTATGAAAGCAACAGGAAATCTTACATTTATTTATACTTTTTACAGCTAATTAAAGAGGAACATATCCATTCTAGGCTGGACAAAAGTCATGTCGCATCTTGTAACCTCAAATTCTGGATCGAAGTAATTAGTAAAAACAATGAAAAGTGCTTGTTTATTTAAATATACATAAAATACAGGTATTAAAGCAGCTTTCATGCAATTTATGACCAAAGCTTAAACGACTTGGTGGCCATCAAGAATCTTGACTAAAATCCTTTGCAAAAACTGTAGAAACTTTCAAGATCTCCTGAAAGCAAATGGAAACAGTTTGAAAGCAGTACTAAGGAATTTCGAACACCGTTGGTACACCTAGGTAAGCTCAGTCATGCAAGGAAAACTATCCACAAAACAACTGGCTGCACAAAAGTTGTAGTTCGCCTCCTAATGACTCCCTCAAAAGCTCCATTAGGACTCATAGCTAGCAATGTCTGCTTCAGCATAAACTCTACGTCATATTATTTCTTACAATGGTCACCATACACCACACAGGTCCTGTACAAGACACAGCTAGAACACCATGATGTGCTTACCAAGGCTCTAACACGTGGAAACATTTGTAATCTGAACAAGGCGTCTGATTCTTTTAATATGATAATTATTCATCACAACAAGCAACTGAGTGTCTGGTACGATCATGGCCATGTTTGCAGAGACACTATTGACCTTGAGTGTTATATTTGTTACAATATTATATATTTAGTTAGAAACAAGGCCATTTGATTACTTTTCTGTAATAAATATAGTTTAGAAGGTGAAATAAAATCTTTGCAACAAGAATTTTATCGAGGCAAAAATTGGTATGTTCATATTTAAGAAGCTGTAAAGATTTGAAAAATTTTTTTTCCAATACTGCTGCTAGTACACATTATTCATTACCATCAGAGGATTATTTTATGTCTTATTTTAGTAAAATCAGTTAATAAGTTGACGTGATATGGGCTTTTATACATGACTGTCCACATGTTTGGCAAGACTTTTGTTGATGACTGTATACTACACATGAATAGCATAATCTGATGTTTGCTATTGGGAGATTAAAAGGTATTATCCTGAGTGTCACAGTTTGTCACAGGCACCTGTCACTGTCATGCTTTAAAATAATAAATAAATAAACTATAAAATTCCCAAGCACAGAAGCTCATCACACTTGCTTTTGATATTCCTGTGTGGTACGTTCTAAAATAATTATTTGAATGATGTTCCATCTTGGGGACTATTCACCGACTTCCACCTCACCTTCGGCAAGTAATTGTTAATTAGACGCAGTGCATGGTGTACAATTAGACTGTATGTTTAACAGTCTTGAGAATCCAGTACAACCAGAAAACCAGAGGGAACTGACTGGCCTGGTGTGTGATGGGGAAATTCAATAGCACTTAATGAACAGCTTAGAGGTTAATTCAGCCCTGAGGGTAATGAATGAAGTTTATGATTAAGTGGTTTAGCAAATAAGTAAGTAAGTAGGTTTCATAACACGCTTGCGAATAATAGCAGAGCTCCATACTTATGCCAGTGTCGTAAAGATGAACTAGATTTTTGACGCCGCGTCCGTGCTCACGTGCCCACACAGGCAACCCAGTATCAGGCTGACAGTACAGACAGTACCCACCGTCGGCGCTGAGTGCACTTGCACTTCACAGCTTATTCTCTTACTTTATGTATGCATGTTTCTGTAAATTTACACATGCCAACATTTTCGGAGCTCTGTTTAAATAATTTCGTAATAAACTTATAACTGCCTCAAAAAGTCCATTTTATACAGTTTTAATAGTAGGTTTTTAACACAAACACCAAAATGCTCATCTCATTTTACTGGTAAAAATTATTGCCTGCTATAAATAAATGTCATTTAATTCAGTTGGATATTATTCTTATAGATTAAGGAAAGGGTCAATGACTTACATACATTAATCAGTATACGCATTATTTTTCCCAGGATAAACGTTTTAGATAAGCTTGTACTCAGATTATTTCAGCAGCTTCTGGTTCTTACGTGAAGTCGCTTGAAGTCTCGGAGAGATCTGAATACAGTCACCTCGGTCTGATCCGACCACAGCACAGATGTCATGTACAACTGAAACACAAAGAAAGCAGATTTATTTTAAAGTGAATGTAATGCTCTGTAATCAGGCTGTTAGATGCCACCACCAGTCTACAGGCTTACTTTTCTGCCCTGTTTGCACATTATTCCGAGGATTCGGGCGTGTACTGGATAACGATGGTCCTCCATAGCGCAAGATGCTCTTTATAAGCAGGTTATTCAGGGTCACAGCTGAACCGCCTCCGTTACTGACTTTTCACACGAGTCAAGCGCGCTACAACAATCCCGTCCTTTTATTCCAACGCACCAACTCGCCAGCCAATCGCATCGTAATGGGCGGGACTTACGAGAAGCCACTTTATTACATACCGCTGTAGCGCAAGTGAACCAGTTACACTTTCATACTGGATCTGTACTGACTGCAGCTACACTGCCGTTACATCGATATGAATAGCGAGCAATGAATACATTTCATGCTCTGACAATAAAATTAAATACAATTATATATATTAGTCATCTATGTCAGTTACTAAGCTGTAAAAAATCTGTCCAAACATTTCAATGCAGACAAATGAGAAGCAGTGACTGGCTATTAGTGGAAACATTTACTGGCTTTCAATCATTCATTCATTCATTTAATCAATCATTTATTCAATTATTTCATTCATTCATTCATTCATTCATTCAATCATTCATTTATTCATTCAATCATTCATTCAATTAATTTATTCATTCAATCATTCATTCAGTCATTTATTCATTCATTCAATCATTCAGTCATTCATTCATTCGTTCGTTCATTAAGTCATTAATTCATTAATTCATTCATTCATTTATTCATTCATTCATTCATTCAATCATTCATTAATTCATTCATTCATTCAATCATTTAGTCATTCATTCATTCATTCGTTTGTTCAGTCATTAATTCATTCAATTATTCATTCATTTGTTCGTTCAGTCATTAATTCATTTATTCATTCAATCATTCATTCAATTATTTCATTTATTCATTCATTCAATCATTCAGTCATTCATTAATTCGTTCGGTCATTAATTAATTAATTCATTCAATCATTCAATCATTCATTCATTCATTCATTTATTCATTTGTCAACCCACTTTATCCTACTAGGGTCACAGGGAGGCTTGAGCCTACATCAGTTGACATCGCAAGGCCAACACAAACATACAAACACACAAAACCTTTCACACTCAAACTGGAACTGCCAATCAGCTTAATGTGCATGTCTTTGGACAAGGAGAACGTGCAAATTCCACACAGAAACACCCTTGCCACCCATGACCTTCTTGGTGTGAGGTGACGTACTACCCACTATGGCACTGGACTGATGTGTCCTTTCATGTCTGAATTTGTAGCGTGAACAGAACAGATGCAGTTAACTACATAGAGCTGTTAAAACCTGTAAAAACTATAAAGGTCTTGTTTTAGTTTGTTTTCTTGTGTGTTCCATGGTTTATACTGAAGCATCTTTATGGATACTTTATTTTCCTGTTTAATTGAAGAGATGCTATTAGGTAGTTATTAGTGTTATTCGAGTTATCAGCCGACTCGAACGGCGAAGCTCATCTGAGCTGCCTCGGTGTAATGATAAAAATAATAATCTAAATATAAACAATAAAAATCTTGTTTGCTTTTCATTATGTTTTTGTGTAATACCACCAGGACAGTTTCAAGAGACACCATTACGGAGCTCATTGATTGCATAGATGCCTGTTTAATATATTCTAAAATAATCATGCACCTCACACTTGGATATCGTTAAATATGTTGTGACATCCACCTCGCCTTCGATCCACCTTGCCTAGCTTCGAGCTAGGAAAACATTTAGATCACACTGTTCTCATGTAGTATATACTAATATATTTTATAAGTATTTAAAGCAAGTAAGTGTAATTTACTACTGTAAGCTAGTGAGAGTGCTTACCATAAGTCAACAAACCTAGTGTCAGAGTCTCTAATTTGGCAACACTGCAATGAACTTGAACCAAAAACAAGAGGTCAGACTACAGTCAAAATATGTATGGCTTTTCAGCAATGATAGTAACTGAATCAGATATCTGCTTTGTTTAGTTTTTTGGGGATAATTGTGTTAGTTATATATGGAAACAATGCACTGTTCTCACTGTTCTCCTGAAGGCTCTGTGCCTCATGAACTTGTCTGTCAGCAGTTAAAGGTCTGTGCACATTCCATTGTTGAGTACCTAGGACTTTGGATGGAAGCCTGAAGGGATGGGGTGGTTTTTTTTTCTGTCAGACACTTTAAAAAACTAGTTTTCTGTTTTCACCAAAACATCTTCTATGCCTTCAAGGTCTAAATCCTGTTAGAGTCACCCTTTAATATATCTTCCATTTCCTCAAAGAATTTGAACTTGCTTTTCTCACCAGTAGTTTGTTGTTCACATCAAGCTTGCAGAAGACTGAACAAGAAAGCAGTACTTTCATCATCAGGAAAGCTCTACCACATATCAAAGACATATGGTGGCATTAGGGCCAATGTAATGCATTCATATATGCTGTCCAGCCACTTTATTTGCTTACTGAAGACTTTAACCTCTGCCAAGTATGAATTGTAATCTGTGTAGAATCCTTGCACAGGCTGCAAGGTTAACCAAATATGCATTAATGTTCTTAACACTGCCATATTAATCTGAGTAGTATCTCTGCACAGGCTGCAAGGCCAACCTAATATGTATTCATGTTTTTAACACTGCCATATCTTACTGCCACGTTTTAGGTTGAAGCATGTTTTATATTCCTTTTTTTCATGCATTCTCAGTTGTGATCACCCGATGAAAGCTTGTCGTATTTCATTTTACTGTACACTAGTTTGTGCATAATCACCAAATATATATATATATTATTTAGATGGCTACCTCATGGCAGCATGGTTGCCCAGTGGTTAACATTTTCACTTCACAACAAGAACTTTTTGAATCTGGGGACAGACAAGAATCCTTTTGTGTCTGGAGTTTACCTCTTCTCTACATACCTCAATGGGTTTCCCCTGAGCATTATGGTTTCTTTCCATTGTCCAACAACATACACATTAGGTCAACAGACTACTCTAAATTGCCAATGTGTGTGTGTGTGTGTGTGTGTGTGTGTGTGTGTGTGTGTGTGTGTGTGTGTGGAGGTTGCCTCTTCTTCATATACCTACATGGGTTTCTCATGGGTATTTTGGTTTCTTCCCACAATCCAATGACATACCCATTAGGTCAAGAAAATACACTAAATTGCCTTTATGTGAGTGTGGATTATTGTTTGTATCTGTGTTAGCCATGCAATAGACCTGGTGGCGACCTGTTCAGGGAACACCCTGGCTACACTGACATATAAAGTGATACATACTGTATTGGATGGATGGATAAATAAGTGACAGTGAGGATTGCTGAAAGTCGTTACCAAATCTTAGCAAATGATACAGTATCCTGTAGTTAAACGTGTAGTGCATAGAACTTGGACGTTGACAAACACACATGGATGTGGATACAAATATCACATGTTTTAATTATATAAATGTCCAATTAATTAAAGTTTGTTTTCTATATATATGAACATGCTAGGTGTAAGATTTTATTTTAAAATACTCATTAATTAAAAAAATCCTCTTCTTAATGTATTGCTTTATATTCCTAAACTAAATGTAAAGGGCTAAAAATACAGGGCATAATGCACCACTTGGTTTCAGTCTACCTAATTAAGTTCCATATGTATGCTACATTGTTTGTGAAAGCCACACAAGGCTTTCTGCATGACTAATGCAGGAAAACTATGCTAGGGTGTCTGTTACATTGATTGGGTTTTTGATGTAGGACGACAAAGGATGAGTATGAAAACAAATGATAGAAATTATAGTGTCTGTTTGTCAAAGGTTCTATTTGCAAACCCAGTTGCCTCAGGACATTTTACAATCATGAAACATAAGCCTCTTTTAATGCACAAGGCACATGAAAGGAAACAGTAAAATCTGAAATGAAAAGGGGATTACCACAGTGAAATCGTCAATGTGAACTCAAATTAAAAAGTGTCATAATTTTTTTTTCAGGCTAGGCAGTGCTCTTTTAGGTATTCCACACCTAATTGCATTTAATATAGAGTACTGCAGTGGACCACTGTCGAGATGGTATTTTGCCACCCTACTCCATAACCCAGACACAGAAAGAGTTGTCGCATGCAGGGTGGGACTAGTACTTGCCATATATTCAGTCAAAATGAGGTTCTGTTTTATTGTTCTTTCATGTTTAAATATCATTAACCCTAACCTTAACCCTAAATCTATAATAAACTA
>JAOUQZ010043689.1:0-12648 GCA_028564935.1 Neosilurus hyrtlii | reverse complement strand
GTGTGTGTGTGTGTGTGTGTGTGTGTGTGTGTGTGTGTGTGTGTGTGTGTGTGTGTGTGTGAGTGTGTGTGTGTTGGCGGTGGAGGATGATGGGGGATTTTGGGGGGGTTGAGGGGGGATTTATTTTCCTGATTTCATTTCACTGGTTTTTAAGTATGTGTACACAGAAATCAGCTAACAGTGTGGTATAACACCTGTAGAATTTCCTGTATCAGTGCAGATATTCCTCCACTGCAGGTAATACAGTCATAAGAGTTCACATGAGCTGACTGTTATGAAAAGTTAAGAATGATGAGAGAAATGGGCTCTCAATAGAAGTTATAGCTTTTCTGTTGTCTTCAATGATACTGAATTCAGAGAAATCATTAACGCTTTTTAGAACTCATGCATATTATGCGAGTTCAAGTTGTTGCAGCTGATACCTTAACCAGCGGTAGAGAAGACAGTGAGTGCTTGCATTGTTGGAAAGTGTTGGTAGTCACGACAATGCACTCTGATACAAGTAACTTCTTACAGTCTTTTATTTTATTTCATTTCCGTTTTAAAAAGAATAGAATATGTTCCTTGTCTGTAGTGTTTAAATATCCGTATTCCTAATGTGACAATGAGGTATTTAAATGGCTCAATCATACAAATAGTGCCTGGGTATATGTGATGTAATGGCTGGATGCCCATGGCGTATGCTGAGATGGAAATGTACTATGTGGGTGTAGAAGCATGCATGCAAGAGCTAAGATGGTGGATGAGAATTATTTCTATGGAAACAGCATATTCCTAGCCCCTCATCTTGCTCAGAGTCTCTTAATATAGCTACAGGTAAAGAGACAAGTTGCAGCAGATCTCAAGATGCCAACAGATAGATCAGAATGGTTTAGCCTGCCCCTGCATCAGGACTCATTTCAGTTAACTGAACCAAATTATTGCTAATAATAAAACACCAATATACACTTTGAAACTGAACAGTGAGGAAACAACTAATTTCTTAAAAAAAAAAGTGAACACTGCTAGCACTGTTTAAGCAAATACCAGAAGCTGTATATGTTGGAAGCTTTCAGCCAGGAGCACATTTAAATTGTAATTTTTGATCATGATTAGTGGCAATGTATCTATTAACATTACCTAGAAAAGCTTAACCTAATGAAATGCATGGCCACAGTTTTAGAAACAGTGAAAGCAGAGTGGTGGCTGGTCCTTCATCTATTATCGACAAGGTGAGCTCATTAGGTAACTACTAAAAGTTAATACAAGCAACGATTTGACTTTAAGTTGACTTTCAGACCTTGTAGGAATGACAGTTTAACTTTGCATCTTTCACAAAAGGGGAGAAGGGGGCTAGTTGTCACAGTAAATACACTTTATCAATTTCCAACAATGTTACTTAAACCAAGGAGTTTTAATTTGAATATTGAAAATACCTTATTACCCTTAACATAGAGTTTGATTTATATCGAAAAGCATTCTTATCTGGGCTCGAGATTCAAGAATATAAATAAATTTTAGTGTGACATCCAGCCACAGCTTTGGGGCAAGATGTCACATAATTACTGCAGTAGCCACAGTGATGTAAATTTCAGTCATCATGGCACACAGTAAAATAAATCAATAAGTACTATAGAAGCTATAGAATACAGTTTTAGCAACATTTTGTTTCTTGGTGAATAGAAGTACTATAACACTTATAAAATTGAAAATGTAAAACCTTTATAAACTTATTAACTGACAAACTTTTAAAAGTGTATTAATTGACAATAATAGTAAATGTATTTACTATTTTTTTAAATAAATGTATTAATTACCAGTAATACAAATGTTTGTAATTTTACACAAAATTCAATAATTACCAGTAGCAGCTATAACTATGATGACTAACTCCAACCCTAGATAGTCTGATGGGTCAGTCTATTCCTCAATAACCGCTACAACTTAAAGTCACTATTTGTATCTTTACTCATTACACACATAAAATGTACAACAAACTCATAAAATGTACAACAAAAAGTGAAAAACTAACCTTTTTGCTCTGGAACTCTTGGATGTTTTTCAAACTTGTCTACAATAGGATTCCCTATCTGTATCCATGTGTGCTCCATTATCACATCATCTTGGGATTTCCCGGTTATGTTCTGAAATAACATCCCTGTGACAACTAGCCCAACTCTCCCCTATGTAAAAATATGTTTGTTATCAACAGATTCATTGCAGGCTCAAGGTTTACATGATACCAGTATGATACAAGATTTATATGATACGTTAGTTTTAACTAGCTTAAAAACTGAGCGTGCAGCAACCTTCAAGAGAGGGAAATATTCAAGCCATATGATCAACCATAATTTTCACTCTCACTCACTCATTTCCTGAACTGCTTAATGCTTGGACTGTGGGAGGAAACTGCAATACCCAGAGGAAACTCATGCAGGCATGGAGAGAACATGCAGACTCCACAAGGAAACACCACTGAACTCGGGACTTAAACCCAAGATTATTGGGATTACTATGCATAATTTTCAGAAAGCTAAAAATGAATAAAGTAAATGAAAGACTGTGGAGAAGTATTCGTACAAGTTTAAGACCATAGTGCTTAATGAAGCACAGTGTAATTAAAACACTCCTAGATGGTTACATTACATTGGAAATGTACAGCTACAGTTAGGCTGTAGTTTCTACTGGCTAAGCTGGTTCCAGTGGTCAAAATCGTATCCTTTGTATCCAAATGCCAATCAGATTAGACTGATCAAATATTAATTTATTTGCTGAACTGCTTCATCTTGCTAGGGAGGCTGGAGCCTATTTCAGTCAACAATGGGCGAAGGCAGGGTATACACTGAACATCTCCAATCCTTCACAGGGTGAACACCCAAAAGACCATTTTACACTCACCCCTAGGGGCAATCTGGAATAGCCAATTAGCCTAATATGCATGGCTTTGGACTGTGGGAGGAAACCGAGGTACCCAGGGGAAAGCCGCAGAAGCACATGGAGAACATGCAAACTCCACGCAGAAACAAACCCAGGACCTTCTTGTTCTTTAATCAAGATAAAAAGTAGAGGAAAGCTTTAAAATGTTCTACTAATGTATTCTGATTGATATTTCACAGCCATAAAAACATTTTATAATCATGTGACCGTTGTTGGGGAAGTGATTTCGGATGGACAGTTCATTTATTTACAGCGCTTGATTTTTTATGCCATATCATAAGTTTTGGAATAGTGGCAAAACCACCAGGGTGAGATTAGGAATAAAAGCCTCCCTGGAACACTCACTACAGAGCATGTTTATAAATGTTTTTAAACAGTAGTGTACCACACTGTCCCAAGAACATGCAAACCGTACCATACAAAACTGGATAATTATATTGCACTGGAACCAGGTAAACACTGGGAACAGAAATATAATTATTGGCCTATTCAAACAGGACAATAAATAAAAAAAAAATTCTGAGCATATTTCATGTTCTTATTTATAAAAACAAGATTTGATCTTTAAAAAGGGTTTTTTTTGTTCTAAAGAATGGTGAAGGGTATGTTTAAAAAACAAAAATAATATGGTATAAACAAGTTAACAGCCTGTGTCAAACCTGTATGTACAACATTTTTGGTTTAAACTAAAATGGAAAACTACTATGTGACTTTCTGGTTTATCTTATACATTGGAAATTATTAAAAACATGAAGAAAATAATGTTCTCTCAAGCATGATACTTAAAGCACACCTCTGCAAGAACTGAACACATCAAACTGTGCCTTATAAGAACGCAGTATGCACTTACCAGAGCAAAGTACCTACGCAGACCTTCCTAGGCAAATCAGCCAAACCAAGGTCAGGCCCCCTTCCATATAAGGTAAAGGAATCTGGCCGGCATCTTTTGATTTTTTCTTATAAGGAACTACTAATTTATTCATTCATTTATTTTCTGAACCTTTCAATCTTAATTAGGATTGCAGGGAGGATGGTGCCCATCTCAGCCGACTCTGGCTGAGGGCAGAGGACACCCTGGACAGCTCACCAGGCTATCACAGGGCAACACTCATTTAGTTTATTAAAAATATTACTGATGTGGGTGTGTTAAGGTACACAAGTCTTAGAAAAACACCCCGGTATTCTTTTTATTCATCAATTGGATCGAGAGAATTGTTTGAATTTTTATGACCCATTTCCTTTATCCATACATAAAAATATCACAGTATCGTTTGGCTTCAGTACGGTGAGAAGCAAGGGTTGAAATGTGAATTGCAAACTGTGCAGATTTCAGTACACATCACAGAGTAGTATTTCTTGTTTAAATGAAGGAGTTTGCATGTTCTCCCAGTGCTTGTGTGAGTTTCCTCCGTGCACACCAGTTTCCTCCTCTAATTGTCTAATCCACTTGCCACCAGATTTGAGTGTGTATGGGTTTGTGGGTGTTGGCCCTGTGATGGACTACAGATGTTCAGTCTGTACCTCCCAGTGGCTGAGGTAGGCTTCAGCCTCCCAGTGACCACAGTAGGATTAAGTGGTTGAGCGAAAGAAGGAAAGTTTAAATGTGGTGTGAACAGTTTATCAATGAGTAACAAACACTACAGATTCATGTCACAGTTATGGGCTGACGAAGATTCACTCTCTCGCTCATTTACTGAACCGATTAACCCCACTGGGGTTTAATCACCCACGGAGGCTGAAGCGTAATCTCAGGCCACACTGGGTGAAGGTGGTGTACACCCTAAACAGCTCACCGGACCATCGCAGGGCCAAAACACACAACCATTCCCACTCACACCAAGACCTAGGAGCAATCTGGAACTCCACACAGAAACATCCGAGACTGGGACTCGAACCCAGAACCTTCGTGTTCTTCCATCGAGGAAAAGGATGCTGGGGGGCTTTTAACATGTTCTAATAATGTTCACCCTGAACAGTTCACACAGAGGGGCAATTTTCAACCAGAGCCAATGGTTTCCATCATGGTGTGTTTTTGGTGTCCATGGAAGACACCAGCCATCTTCTCCAATCACTTATTCTTATATCCACTTATAATGGAGAGAGATGTTTACCTAATTACTCCTGTTAGTTTTACCGCACTAGCCCTGGTTCTTGTTGATTGTGAAGTGTGTGTTGGTGCAGTTCAGGGTGCAGTGATGGTGGAAGGAGGTATGAAAGGCTCAAGGCTGAGTTTTCCACTGCGCCACACTGCCTGGTAATAAGAGTCGTGAGGAGCTTTCAATAATCACTGAGTGCTTTTCTCTGTCAGCTTCAGCACCAAACACACACACACACACACACCTGCGACTCGGACAAAACACACACACTTTATCACTATCTCTTCTCCAAGGTTTCTTTCCTGGAGTCGTGACTGAGAGGGAAAAAAACCCACTCGTGATGCGTCGTGACCACAAATACAGTCGATGGACAAGAGAGAGCCAGACACGCGGCATTAATATATGGAGAGCCATTCGGGTCAGTCTGTATGTAAATATGTATTTAAAAAAAAACAACAACCTTCCATGTTAACATTGCTAATATTACAATGTTAATATTAGAATGTTAATTCCTAAATGTGTTCCTTTTACTTTTTTTTGTAAAAGAAAAATGGTTAGAGTTTGAGTTCTATCATTTCCTGAGCTGGGTTTCCTCATGTGCCAATATGGAATGTGGTAAGCCAAAGGAGCCATGAGTCAAGAACTGCATCGATGCAGCTGCTGGTTGAGCATCTTAAAATCTCACTCCATGGTTTGATGGGATACAAAATAAGACCTTTTTCTATCTGTTGTCACCTTTATATCGCCATTCCTACTTCTGTTTGACTTCTGCAGATTCCTCAAGACTATAAATCTAAATGAAATGTGTAAACTGTTGGACAGGTAAAAAAAAAAAAGTGTGGTGGTTTTCGAGGCCAATCCTGTATTATGCACCAGCACGTCTCCAAATTACTCGAACAAACAGGTCCGCAGAGAAGGTAGTGAATAATCTATTGTCATATTATCTCTGCCAAAAGCACGGCTAGACCGATCTGCATCAAAGGAAGCTTATAAAATCTGATAAGGTTCTAAATGCTTTTGGATGTCGGTTGTATATTCATTCATTTTCTGAACCGATTAATCCTAATTAGGGTCGTGGGGAGGCTGGCACCCATCTCAGCTGACTGCAAGGGCAGAGTACACCCTGGACATCTCTCCAGGCCTTCGCAGGGCAGAAACACGCTGTGCACGGCAATGCAGCTACTCATGACAAATATTACCATGTCAAAAAACAGAAAGAGATACAGATGACACAACTTTATTAAAAATTTATCACATGATACATTTCATGTTCACATTAGAAGTAAGTCCAGAAGTTCACATTTATCACTGTATTCCATTCAACAATTAAACACTTAACTTTCTTTTAACTAGTTTTACAATTATATTAAACAGTAAGGCTGAAATAGGAACTCAGAAGACGTTTTCTCGGTAAACATGGAATATTTGATGTGAAATGATGCATGTTTACATTAAAGGGGAATAGAAGTGTTCAAAAAGGATGTAGCCTCCCTACCTTACTGAAATATGGAAAACAAAAAACAATAAACAACTCCACAGCTCAGGGTGGACAATCTGTCCACTGGACAACTATTAGTTGTGCACTCCACAAATCTGGCCTTTATGGAAGAGTGGCAAGAAGAAAGCCATTGTTGAAAGAAAGCCATAAGAAGCCATGTGAAGGACACAGCAAACATGTGGAAGAAGGTGCTTTGGTCAGATGATACCAAAATCGAACATTTTGGACTAAATGCAAAATGCTATGTGCGGTGGAAAAGTAACACTGCACACTACACTGAACACACCATCTGAACCATGAAACATGTGGTGGCAGCATCATGTTGTGAAGATGCTTTTCTTCAGCAGGGACAGGGAAATTGGTCAGAGATGATGGGAAGCTGGATGGGACCAAATACAGGGCAATCATATAAGAAAACCTATTAGAGTCTGCAAAATACTTGAGACTGGGGTGGAGGTTCACCTTCCAGCAGGACAACGACCCTAAACATACAGCCAGAGCTAAAATGGGATGGTTTACATCAAAGCATGTTCATGTGTTAGAATTTGCACAATCAAAGTCCAGACAAAATAAAGTTGAGAATCTGTTGCTAGACTTGAAAACTGCTGTTCACAGATGCCCTCCATCCAATCTGACTAAGTTAAATTATTTTGCAAAGAATAATGGGCAAAAATTTGATTTTATAAATTTGCAAAGCTAGTTGAGACACCCCAAAAGACAGCTGTAACTGCAGTGAAGCATGGTTCTACAAAGTATTAAATCTTTTCAGATTTCATTAATTTTCTGAACTGCTTAATCCTTATTAGGGGCACCCATCTCAGCCGACTCCGGGCGAGGGAAGAGTACACCCTATACAGCTCGCCAGGCCATCGCAGTCTTTTGAGATTTTAATTTGTAAAAAATATTAAAACCATGAATTATATTCTTTCTACATCACTTCAATTATGTGCCACTTTGTGTTGGTTTATAATATAAAATTCCACTAATATGCATTTAAGTTGGTGGTTGTAACGTAACAAAATGTGGAAAACTTCAAGGGTTATGAGTACTTTTGCATGTATTAGAGAGAAAGAGAGAATTTGGAAGCAGGAAAAATGAGCAAGCATAAGAATCAGATTGACTTTGATACGAGACGCACTGTGATGATTAAAAGATTGATTTCCTCAGTTTCTACCAAAGATGGTATGGTATGCACACGCTAATTAATTTTGCATGGTCACTTGCTGCTTGTTGCTTCCTGTGTGAACAAGGCTTTACTGCATTGAAAGCAGGGCGTATCCCAAATGAAGCTGTGCAACAATGGGTTTTAATGGATCATGCTAAGACAATGAATGAGTGAATGAATGAATGAATGTTTATTTCGAATATGTTAAAATTTATATATATATATATATATATATATGTGTGTGTGTGTGTGTGTGTGTGTGTGTGTGTGTGTGTGTGTGTGTATAAATATATATACACACACATTAATATAATAATAATAATAATAATAATAATAATAAGCAGAAGAAGATGAAGAAGAAGAAGAAGAAGAAGAACAAACACTGAAAGTATGAAACAAATGAAATTGTCAGCTATAACACATTTGAAAGGAAGTGGGAAGAATAATCTTATTTAATCCCAACCTGTATCTATTAATTTGAGATTAATAATAATGTACCCGCTCTACATCAAAACATGTTCAATTCTACAAAAATTACTTACAAGAACAAGAAAACAAAAACAAACAAAACAAAACAAAAGGAAAGCTAAATAAAATAAATATCAATACACTAGGAAAGAATTAATAAAGTAACCCAGTTAATAAGTATTAAAAACCATAACCTTGAAAACACCTGTTGATTACCTATGCCCCTCTTCATCCCTGTTACCTGTGAGAATTATTTCTTCATATTACTGAATATTACATACTGTTCATTAGTTTGACTACAATGCCTCATATACAAAAACTGTTTATTTTTTGCGTACGCGTTTACATTTAAAAATTAATTCCCCCTAAAATTGTACCCTCCGTCTCTATTCCTGAATAGATTTTGAATATTTATTGTTAGTAGATTAATTTCGGCTTTGAACATTATTTGCACTCTTTGATAAGTCACAAGATCTTTGAATTTTAATAATATAATATATTATTAAATGAATAATTTGACTTATAATTTAAATTTAAAAATAATTTGATAATTTGAGAATAATGAGGGGCTGGCGCCCATCTCAGAAAATGTTATATTAACATTTATATACATCTTTCGTTCTTTTGTACCCCTGGCCTCAACAATTTTTTTAAACAATGAAATCCTGTACATACATTGTATGTACATGGTTTAACCAGTTAGGTGAAACCAAAAGAATATCAGGAAAAAGCAACACAGAGCAGAGCTTCTATTTATTTATTTTTCTGCTTGAATTTTGTTGGTTGCAATATCATGTTAAATTTCAAAAACATCTGAAATGATTTGTTTGGGAGCACAGAACCTTTCCATTTTACCAGGGGGTGTCAAAATTTAAGTGTGTCATAAATGCTGCAAAATTTGGGTAACTCAATAAAGCTATGATTCTATGACTGTTCTTCTGTTAAAGGATGCTTATCTCTAACAGGTGCTAGGAAGTTAGAGTCTTTCTCCTTAATCCAGGCAGCCTGTTCCTTGCAAATGCCCAGGCCCACTGACACCAATTATATCTGTAAAATGCCAAGAAAGCAGTCTTGAGTTGCTCTCTATGTATATGAACAGCTTAGCAAATATGCTGCGGCTGAAATAAATGATCTAGGAGCCAAGAACATGTAACATGGATTGTCTACACTCCTCAGTATATTGCTCAGTGGCCAGCAGCCATTACAATGACCTGAGTTATCACATTCAGCTCTATCGGTTTCTCAGGTACTGTGCCATATGTTCAGATAAGTATTATAGGTCATAAGCAGGCAATCCTTGTACATCTGCCTGCTCATTTTTTGCTGATTGCATTACCAGAGGAAACACTGTCGTACAACCCCATTTAAATTAAAGTTAATATGAATTATTATTATATTATTATATTTTATTTACATAAAATGTAAATAAAAGCAGTTAAATAAATGCATTGTTTTGTAAGTATTTTAAACCCATTTTTTCATTCACAAGAGAACATAGCAATAGACATTTTACTGTTTTATTAAAAATATTAACTCTAAAACACTAACTAATTAATTATGTTTTTAACAGGCATGCCTATATCATGAAAATCACTGTATGTGCTCAGGAACACTTCCAGAAATCATTGTCTGTGAACACAGTTCACTGTGTCATTCACAAATGTAGGTTAAAGCTTTATTATGCAAAGTTAAAGCCATGATCCAGAAACACCGTTTTACTCTAAGCCAAAATTAATTTATAATGGATTGAAGCAAAGTGGAAAACTATTTTGTGGTCAGAAAAATCGAAATTAGAAATTATTTTGGGAAAAATGGATGCCATATCCTATAAACTAAAAAGGAGAGGGACCATCTGGCTTGTTATCAGTGCTGCAGTTAAATATCCTGCATCTCTGCAAGCATGCTAATGATTTCTGAAAGAGTTCCTGAGTCCATACAGTAATTTCCATAAAAAAAAAAAATCATATTCATAAACATGCAATATTGTTTTGCAAGTGATCACATATTAGCAATTCATTGACTGTTCTGCTAGTAGCATTGGATTAGTCTTTCAGATCCACAAATCTTAGCGCGATAATAAAGGGGTGATTAAAGTGAAAAAGTGAAAAACATTATTATTACACATTTTTTCTGAGATATGTAACATTTTCTTAGCCATGTGAAATCAGTCATACATAATATGAAAATACAACTATTAATCATGCCACAACGTAGCGAGCAGGAAGGAGGCTATTAGTATTGTCCGAAATTGATACTTCAGACAACTTCAGCCCCTATTCCACTATCGTAGTCCTTGTAGCCTGGGGCTTTAACCCTTAAGCCTAAACCTGTTTGCATTTCTATTATCATGCTACAGCCCAGCAGTTTCCATGCACAGTAGTTTGCTATAAACAACACCCACTCCACCTGAAATGAGACAGAAATGGAAGTTTCAGAAAGAACAATACATCAGTGCCCACCATGGAGAACAATGTGGAGAGACAAACTGACAAAACAGACAGACTATTTTAGTTTGTGAGTTTTTTAAACATTAATATATTGTTCTACGTCGCTAAAAAACGAAAATTATTCAGCTGCGGCATACTAAAGCTCATTCACATAATGTAAGAAAAGAAACGTCTGTATAAGAAATAGATTTAAGGTTTAAGCTGTGTTTTATCTTCCATTATCAGCTCATTGTCTTTGTCCATTTGCTAAATAGCGATAGTATTTGTATAAGCTCCAACTTTTTATATGTAAATTTTTATATGGAAAAAAAATCTATATATTTTTTCACACACCCTCTTATTTTAAGAGGCTTGATTAAAAATGTAATCCAGTAAAAATATCAGGCCTATAAAATAAGTCTGTGTGGTCCCCCGAAGCCCTTCAATTTTGCACATTTTGACTGAAATTTGGCGATATTTTAATTTCAAGTAACTTTATTTTCTAAATCAATAATCCATTTAATGTCTAATCAGACCATGTAAATTAATAATACTAATTCAACTCAATAATAATGATGGGAAGTGGCCGGGATGAGAATCAGCACCTCCAAGTCCGAGGCCATGGTTCTCAGTCGGAAAAGGGTGGAATGCACCCTCCGGGTCGGGAATGAGGTCTTGCCCCAAGTAGAGGAGTTCAAGTATCTCAGGATCTTGTTCACGAGTGAGGAAAGGATGGAGCGGGAGATTGACAGGCGGATCAGTGCAGCCTTTGCTGTAAAGTGGAGCTTGTACCGGTCCATCGTGGGGAAGCGGGACCTGAGCCGGAAGGCAAAGCTCTCAATTTGCCAGTCATTTACGTTCCTGCCCTCACCTATGGTCACAAGCTTTGGGTAGCGACTGAAAGAATGAGATTGCGAAAACAATTAGCTGAAATGAGCTTCCTTCACAGGGTGGCGGGGCTCTACCTTAGAAATGGGGTGAGAAGTTCTGTCATCCGGGAGGAGTTCGGAGTAGAACCGCTGCTTTTCCGTGTTGAGAGGAGCCAGTTGAGGTGGCTCGGGCATCTGATTAGAATGCCTCCTGAAAGCCTCCTGGGTGGGGTGTTTCAGCCATGTCCAACCGGGACAAGACCGCGGAGTCAACCCAGAACACGCTGGAGGGACTATGTCTCTCAGCTGGTCTGGGAATGCCTTGGCGTCCCCCCAGAAGAGCTGGAGAAAGTGGCTGGGGAGAGGGACATCTGGACCTCACTGCTTAGTCTCCTGCCCCTGCGACTCGACCCCGGAACAAGCAGACGAAGGTGTATGAATGAATGAATGAATGATTGAAAGATGCTGTAAGTTCGCATTTTGGATGTTATTTATGAATAAAATTACTTGTACATACTGATGAAATTTTTTAATAAAACATTCCATTGTGGATAAAACTACACTTTAAATATTCATTCATTCATTCATTTTGTAAGCCTCTTAATCCTCTTAATAGGATCTCAGGGAGGTTGGCGCCCATCTCAGCTGACTCTGGCCTCACACTCACACCTATTGGTGATTTGGAACAGCCAATTAGCCTAAATGTTTTTGGACTGTGGGAAGAAACCGGAGTACTCGGAGGAAACCCATGCAAGCATGGGGAGAACATGCAAACTCCACACAGAAACGTCTGAACTGGGAACACTTTGTATATATTAAAACATATTGTATTATTAATTTACATGGTCTGATTAGACATTAAACGGATTATTGATCCAGAAAATAAAGAGATGGAAAATTAAAATATCACCAAATTTCGGTCAAAATGTGCAAAATTGAAGGGCTCTGGGGGACCACGCAGACTAATTTTATAGGCCTAAATTTTTTAGTGGGTTATTTTTCATCAAACCTTCTAAAATAAGAGGGTGTGTGATAGAGGAATCGAAAAAAAATGGGCCTCCCTAGAGCTCATCTATATCTTTCAAAGTTAAAGTAAACGTTTTTAAATGTTCCTGTGTAGTATATAGTCAGTTTTCAAGTCAGTTTTATTTGTATAGCGCTTTTTACAATTGACATTGTCACAAAGCAGCTTTACATAGTAAATTAAATT
>JAOUQZ010043688.1:0-12650 GCA_028564935.1 Neosilurus hyrtlii | reverse complement strand
TGTGGAAACAATATATGTATATATGTAAATATATATCTATATATATATATATATATATATATATATATATATATATATATATATATATATATGCAGTATTTTGTCATTTGTTCACTCGCTGAACCATTCCATAAGGTTTGAAGTACATTCATGCTATGCAAAAGTCAAAAAATATTTAATTTGTGACACTTTCCGAAAATTTGTTTTTGTTCATTAGCCATACTTTTACCTCAATATACTTGTTGGAATTATCATTTATTATTGTTGTATATTTATTTATAAATTTGTTTATTTATTTATTTTTGTTCTCACTGCATAAAATTTTACACTGCATTGTTCAATACATTTCCACCAAAAAATTATAGAGAAGCAATTTTAAATTAAATTAAAATTAATTAGGAGCACTTTTAGACAAAAGTGGTGCTGTATAATCTTAACTGCACACTACTGTATACCAAAACAATTTAAAGCAAGTAAATAAGAAGCAAGTGACTAAGCCCGTGAGCTGGCGTGGTCTCCAAATTCTCTGCTTTTTATAAAGAGAATATGAAAATCCAGCCAAAGATGGAGACGTATACAGTATGAGGAATTACAAGCAACATCCTTGAGATTTGCAGTCATTGTTGTGGAAGAGCAATTTAAGCACTACAAAGACATATCAAAAGTAAATAGACACCATCAAATTATATTTTATATATATATATATAAATACATAAGTGTGTGTGTGTTTGTGTGTGTGTGTGTGTGTGTTTATTTACTTTGTCTGTTTGTTTGTAAAGTGGAACTATGATGACGCCACCTAATTCTACAAGAGACCATGACAGACCATGAGTGTCCGTTATTTAGATTCAGCAATTATCTATTCAGGTTCCTGTTTTTTAATCCCCTATTATTGTATTAATATAGTAATAATAGTCGACCAATCATATTGCAGTGTTCCAGCGAATTAATTGCATTTATGGATCAATTTATCTTGAAATACGGTCAAAGGAACTAAGTTAAAACTCATTTTATCAAACTTGTAAATATATTATTATTATTTATTTTAAATCACAGTATATATACTTTTACACCAACTAGCTATGCTGTGAAGGCCAGGAGCAAGAGTTGTCTGATTTTATGAAATTAACAGTACCCCGTTCCGGTCTTTTTGGGATTTCTGCTAAAAATAATCCCCATTGTAAGGCTGACGTTGCAGAGAAAGTTTAAATGAGTTGGAGTACTGCTGTGAGATATCTCCATCAACTTGGCTATTATGTAGCTGTATATCTATGTATTAACCTTTCAAAAATTATGGTGTCTATTTACTTTTGATATGTCTGTCATGCTTATTTTTTCTCTTGGTCATTCTAGACAAGTATATATAAATATAATGTTTAGCATAAATTTTGAATATGATTCTTAAATTGCTCTTCTAGGAATTAACTGCAAATCTCAAGGATGTTGTTTCTAATTCCCCATACTGGATACTTCTCAATTTTGGGCTGCATTTTCGTTTCCTGCTCAGGAAAAGCAGAGGATGCGGAAACCAAGGTTATCATAAACACTTCACTCACTTCTTTGCTGAACCACTTAATCCTACTTGGGGAGCGAATCTCAGCAAGTACTGGGTGAAGACAAGGTACACCCTGTGCAGCTCGCCAGACTATTGCAGGTCAAACACACACACACACACACACACACACACACACACACACACACACACACACACACACACAAACCCACTATGCCTTTACAAACACTTGTGAAACTATATTAAAATGAAACATTATTTATTGAAAATTGTCAAATTAATATGCTCTAGGTGAACCATACTTGGCTTTTCTCACTTTCAAACTGCAAATTTACAATTCACCCTGCAATTAACATAAATGTTTTTGAGTGTTTGAGTGTTTATGCCAGATATACTTGCGTGCGCACGTGTGTGTGTGTGTGTGTGTGTGTGTGTGTGTGTGTGTGTGTGTGTTTCCTCCAATGTCCCAGACAATTTTAATTTTACTCCTAAACTACTAAAGAACTTTTACTCCTAAAATGGGCTTTAATGGATAAAAAAATACATCTACTACATTAAAAAATTTGGGAGAGGACCCCCAGGACAGATTACATATTAATACCGGGACTTGGATGCATAGCAATTTGCAGTGTTTTGCCTAAAGAGAAGTTGCAGCTCTATCCACCACCATTAAAAACAACTGGGTTTCACCAGAAATTATATATACATATACGTCACCAGTTTTGTCTAAAAGGACTCCTAATAAAAAGAAGTAAAAAAATTACTTCTCAATAATTTTTTGGGTGAAAATGTATTGAAGAATGCTATTGTAGGCATTCCTAAAATCATTCCGTATATCAAGGTAAAAGTATGGCTAATAAACAAAAACACTGAAAATAGAATTTTTTTAAAAAAATTGAAAGGTGTCGCAAATTTTATTTATATTTTTTTTACCTATGCACAGCATGAATAAACCTCAAACCATCTGAAATGGTTTAGCAAGTGAAGAAA
This sequence comes from Neosilurus hyrtlii, assembly GCA_028564935.1. Taxonomy (NCBI): domain Eukaryota; kingdom Metazoa; phylum Chordata; class Actinopteri; order Siluriformes; family Plotosidae; genus Neosilurus; species Neosilurus hyrtlii. The sequence continues at coordinate 10,147 of JAOUQZ010043688.1, read as the reverse complement.
TTACAAAATACAGTACACTTATATAACTTGAAGATATACTTATACAACAAAAGGAGGATAAATCAGAAACCAAGCACTATTCAAGTATTTATTTCATGTAATATTGGATCATATTGATGAGAATAAGAAAGCAAACAAGTAATAAAAAAAAATAACAGTCTGTGGCCAACCTTTACTTTGATTACAGTATTTAACCTTTCAGGCATAGTATTCACATATTTTTTAAATTTCTTCACTTGCTAAACCATTTCATACAGTTTAAAGTTCATTCACACTATGCAAAATCAAAAAAATTACATTTGTGATACCTTTCAATTATATATATATATATAAGATCTTGAGCCGATTTTCCGTAGAACAGTGCTCGATACGTCAAAGTAGAGCTAAATATATTGTATTTGCAAAAAAAAAACAATTTCATCCCGACAAGCCTGTTTCGTGGTTGCCCACTCAACCACGAAACAGGCTTGTCGGGATGAAATTGTAGTACTGTTATTTTTTCCCACATACAATATATATATATATATACACACACACACACACATTTTAACTTAATAATCAAGTATACAATTATTTTTAGTATATTTATAATGTATAATTTAGTAAATGTATTTATAATTTCCATTGTATGTATTTATTATTAATTAGTAATAATAAATTACTAGTTTATTATTATATATATATGGTATACTAAAGTATAAATGTGTCCAATGCATGTAAAAGATGTTAGTAAGTTCCTGACATTTAAAAAATAGTACAGTATTCATATTTGTGGAAAGTGACTCCATTCTCCCTGATTTCTTTGCTGACATGTGGCATAGGCACATTCTTTGTCTGGCAACTGTTAACATACATTTGCATCGTACAAGTGCATTTACTTCATATACATTTAACACTATATCTACTTCAAATAAAAAAAGACTGTCACTAGGCCTAAATTAAATATATATTTAGTCTATAACAAGTAGTCTAATAATCTACATGCACATTACAAAAACATGATTTTAATATCTCCCATAAACATATCAAGACCTTATGCCTATTGAGTGTATAAAAAGCCCAGCTGTTAGAAACTTGTAAAATCAGTGTTTACAAATTTCAAGTTTTAGGTTTAAGGCCCCGAGTTCTAAACGAACCTCACCATTATAAACTTGTAATTGATCTAGACTAGACTAAATACTCTAGGCTAGATCTTTAAATCAAGTTAGGCCTATATGCCTACTAGAAAAAGGCTAAATTAGATCTGGTCCTAACTTATAGATCTATATTTAATCAAGCAAATGTTAGGTCTAGATCTAGATTTAAGCCTAGTCCAGCTAGACTAGATCTAGATATAGGTCTAAGTACATATAAATCCAAGTTAGGTCTAAGGTTTTGTTACAAATTGTCAATGACAACGATTGACAATTACATTGGCTTGTCGTTGGGCCGGTTTAACCAAACGTTGAACTGTAGATCCAGATTTTGTTTAAATTCGATTTTAGCATTTCTATACAAGTGATATGTATTCCTATCGGTTCTGGTGATTCTTAAGTTGCTTAGATCTACCTTCGTGCAAGAAATAGGTCAAAATCTTCTTTGAAATCATGATAATAATATATTTTTTAAATAAATAAATAAATAGACAGACAGGCACAGGTTGACACTGTATGTATTATACTATTTTCCTGCACTCTGGGTCCCAAGATGGCACCAGCCGAGCTTCACCGAAATTCACTTACCCTATAAATGGTCTATGGGTGTGATGGCCATGCGTCCACATACGTTTGGCCTTACACTACTTTCAAGACACAGCAAGTGTAGGGATTACATATAGCTTTTAAACAAAAAGCAACGGGCAATTTTTGAATTTATTGTGCTGATTGTGTTTATGAGGACAAAAAGACACTAATGGTCTTGGAGATAAGTTAGTGTCCTTGCCAACCTGTGGCTTTGGTTCAGTGTTAGGCTTGGGGGTTCCTATGGCTACAGTTACTACCGGCAACGTAAGATGGAACGTGACGCAGTCCCAATGACGTTCACCAATCACAGCGCGGTATGCTTTTGAATTAACCAATCAGTCGAAAGAGAGCTCGTGCGTGTACCGGAAGTGAAGGAAGCGTTTGGAGATAAGAGAAACAGTTAGCCTGTTGGCTATTACACAGATTATTCGAATAGGATATTTCGAAAATTTTGAATGTTCGCTTTTTTCGGATGGTAAGGAAGTTATTCTGTGGTGGTGTTTACAGTTTTAGTTACTCTCTTACGAAGCAATTGTCGGATAACCTCCGAATTATTTTCAGTCACAGTTCAACTGACTGTTCACATTAGCGAGCTACTTAGCCACTAGCGGATGTTTTTATGATGTGCATAGAGTTTTGGAAATAGAGTGTGTTCAGGTGTCTATAACGAGCTAATTACAGTCACCTTCACTGTCATGTGCATTTTTATAAGACCTGGTCAGTTAGTTAACTAGCTAGTTATGTTCTACAAACTTACTGTACTATTATGAAGTACCATATAACTGCCAAGTAAATTTAGCATTGGGTATCAGTGATATATCAAGTAAAATAAATGTAATTTTACAGTCATGTCTTTTCTAAATGTATTATAGTACCTTACCCTGTTTCCGGTGCAATATCCATCACGTGGCCGTGAGTTTGTAAAACATAAAACTTACTGTACTATTATAAAGTACCATATAACTGCCAAGGAAATTTAGCATCGCGTGTCAGTAAAATAAATGTGATATTACAATCATGTCTTTTCTACATGTATTATAGTACCTTACCCTGTTTCCGGTGCAATGTCCACGTGATTAGGTCAGGAGTTAGTGGTTAAGACGTCTAGTACACTGCTGTTTACCCACTAATGTAAACACACTCGGTATTATTTGAGATACATTTTTATTCATAAGCTCGCCATGCTGATTTTGCTACTATTCCAAAATCTGTGGCATGCCATAAAAATGATACAAAATATTAAATATCCATCCCAAATCTATTAGTTACTGATTCATCGTCACAGGACCCCTAAGGTGTCCCCAGCTACAGTCTCATGATTATTAAATGTTCTCACTCAGAAATGTTAGGAAAGAAATGATAAACAAACATCGTAATTATTATAAAAGTGCAACTTTTTTTTCTCGTTTTTGAGATTCCTGGTGGAATTCCATTTAACTTTATTTGAAAGAGATTAAAAAATTATCAAATCAATGCATCTGTGAATAATTAAATGCATTTAATTAAAATAATTTTAAATTGTTAAAATGAATAAAATGTATTTTTTTAATCATCTTGTCCAATTATTTGTAGTTAATACAAAAAAATGTACCTGTGCACTGTACATGTGGTAACAAACACACCAATAGAGTTAACCAGTAAATAATTGGGAAAAAAAAATACATATATATGTAGGCTGGCTAATATGTAACATGTTCTGCATCATTTAAGGTAAATAGTTAAATAATTAATAAATTTAATATCTCAAATGTATTTATTTTAATCATGCCTGATCCATTGGTGCTAATCCTATTGGCGTTTAAGATTGAACAATAAGATTTTCTCCACTGGAGTCGGAGTAAGCCACTATAGTTTGATTTGTGGCTGTGTCCATATTATTACATTAATCAATTCAGCTATATGTTTAAATAGTAATTTAATTAATGTTTTCATATAATTTAATGTATTTACTCATAATGCTATAAAATTCTAATTATTTTAATAGTTTATTTTAATTATTTTAATAGATAATTATTCTAATTAATTTGATAGTAAATACGATTACACTGTATTTGTAAATATGTAATATTGTGATTACAATACACTGCAATACACTGAATGATATTTATAATTTAAATGATTTATATACATATAACTACACGAGATCTTATTTTATCTATTGTACATAAAATCAGGACTGGACTCTGTGTCCCTTATCTCTCTGTCCCCCAGACAATGCCAGATGACCTACTGACCTACACATTCTATTTGAGGGCAACTTTTGACTGTTTGCCTTTCTGTCATGATGTACTACTGTGTCACATGACCTACACACTTTGTGAAAATGTCACAGAGAGGGGTTATAGCTCCTACTCCTGTGATATCATTCTGTACTGTACATTACTTATACTCTTACACTGAACTACGAACATCATCATCATTCACTGATTTACAAAGAGAGGGGTGCTGCCTTTCTGGGCAGAGCCTTACACAATGCTCATAGTTTGAAAATGGAGATTAGCACATTCAGTAATGTAAGATTTAATATTTTTATTAATTAATTTGTTAGATTTTTAGCTGTTTAAGATGATCCTTTTTTGATCATTCAAATTAAGTATTTTTACATATAACTGTATGATTGTTTCATTTTATTGAAATTAACTCATATGTTATTTTATCTTAAAGTGAAAGCCTCCCAAACTCTCCTGTGACACTGAAAATATCTATATTTTTATCATCAGGTGGTTTTTACTTACATTTTTAAAAAAATTAATTTGATAGTTTGCATTAGCTTGTTTGAATAGGCCACCATTTGAAGTCCGTTTCACTCTTGAGAAGTGACGGGAATGGGATGTGGACATATCAGTTCATAAGGCAAGACAACAACAAAAATAAAAATATACAAAATGTTAAACTGACAAGCTTGTAGTACACCAATAAATAGAATATACCTCAGTGCATTCTAATGCAAAACACTTCCATATTTACTGTTCTTCATTTAGGATGCCGAAATGCTTCATTTAAGTATCAGATGGTAATCTGCGGTTGTACATTTATTTTGCATCAGGATGCGTAATGCGCAGATACTTTCTATGACTATTGTAAAAATGTCCTTTTTGTTTACTGCAGAAAAAAGCGATGATAACCAGCTCGTCTTCACCACCATTGCACGTGCATGTGAATGAAAGCACACCTGTTCATGTGCATGTAAAGAAGGGTGTGAAGATTAGCCCTATAAAGCCAGCACAGGTCAGTCCTCTTCTTGTATATTGAAATGACTACAGTGAAAACCAGCTCTAAGTTTTAGTGTTAAGTTAAATTCAGACTGCCAGCACACAACACATGGTCTTATCGTTGCAGGCTAAGACGAAAGGCTGCTTGCGTCCCACTGCTAAGGTCAAGACAAGAATTCCATGGATTCCTCCGGGCAAAGCTTCAACACGAGAAACATCATACAAATGGGAGGTTAGATGAGATTAATTATGTCAACATTATTAAAGGAAACAGTTTTCAAATAATTCCATCCACTACAAACTTAATCAATCAGCCAACACATGCATGGTGTCTGCTATTAGGTAGGGGAAACATTGTATTCTTTGTTCTGCCTGTCTGTGCATTTATCCAAGATAATTGTTAGCACACTACATTGATTATGATTATAATTATATAATAGCTGAATGTTGGATTTATTCAATGATTATTCACTAAAAGCTAAATTGATATTTTTGGATTGTCTGTGAAGGGGAACATCAATTCTATGATGTCCACCAAGGTTGAAGTGAAAAGTTCTTTTAGTATATACTACATGGGGCATAAGAAAAGCAAACTAAAAAAATACTTTTATTATCAATTTCTACATTTTTATTTGATTCCAGAATTAGAGTTTTTGTGGGGCTGGATGATGTCTTTTTCCAAGATAGCAAACAAATCAGATCATAACATTCCCATATAGTATATGCTAAATATAATTATGATTGTAACCAGCAAATGAGCTGATTAGATTTTGGAATTGATTCAATCAGAGTGAATGGCAAATGTTTAAAATGTTTTTTCTTCAATGGATTTCTTCCTGTTTATTTATATTTTAGGTGATTAATTAACTCGTTTTCATCTTTTAACAGTCACACAACACAGAGAACTTAAATTCAATGAGAGTGGAAGTATATTTTAGATAGTTATGGCAAAAACACATAAATAATATATAAATGATAAAGAAGAGGTGCTCCGTGGTTAAGACTCTGGGTTACTGATCTGAAGGTTGCCATTTCTAGCACCTGTACCACCAAGCTGCCACTGCAGATGCCATAAATGTAATTGTAAGAATATAAGAAGAAAATAGGCAATTTTGCAGTCACAGTAGGTATGTCGGTTTTCCACATAGTTCAGGCCAGGTGGTTGGTCAGAGGTCCCATTAGTTGTTTTCACTGTCTTATAGAATAAGTAATTGGACCTCTGATTCTTTTTGATCCCAAAAGGGGAAATTCAAATTAAGTATTTTTACATATAACTGTATGATTGTAGCACTTCTTTGCTATATGTTATACCAGAGTTCCTAACAGATATGAAGTTTATCGTTCTGACCAGATCTTTACCAAAGAATTACTATACGGGTATAACGTCAATTAGAATTTCCAAAACCATGGCAGATTTTTCCACATTTGCAAAAAACATGGATCATTTCCACTGTACATATTTTTAACTTAAAAAAGAAGATGAGTTAGCATACGTTTTGTTTTAACAGACTGGCCTGAGGGACATCCTGTGATTAAATTTGTGTTCAGTTATTTCATTATGATACTTTGAAGTAAGGACAATCCAGATCGTCAAGAAAGAACTATGACGGACTAAAAGAGGAATAACAGATCTCAGCACTCTCTGGACTGGGAGAAACTCCCTGGAGAATTGCATGGCCCTCAGATCTTCTTATGAATATCAGTCATACACAGATCCATTACTTTTTAAACTTTATGCAGCTAATGTAATTGCACTAAGGCTATGCAGTACTAAAAGGGCTCCTAATAAAAAGAAGTAAAAAATTACTTCTCTATAATTTTTTGGTGAAAATGTATAGAAGAATGCTATTGTATTGTATTTTTTTTTCTTTTTCTCTTTTTTTAAAATTAATTAATTAATTAAGTTGTTTATTTCTTTATTGACGTTTGCATAGCATGAATGAACTTCAAACCATATGGAATGGTTTAGCGACTGAAGAAATAAAAAAAATACAGTAGTGTGCAGTAATGATTATACACTTAACAAAATGAAGGTGAAGAAACCAAGCACTATTCAAGTATTTATTTCATGTAATATTGGATCATATTGATGAGAACAAGTAAACAAACAACAATATATAGGAATAACAAAAATAACTACTTTTTTGAGAAAAAAAATTTTATTATTTAATGTGGCCAACCTTTACTTTGATTACAGCATTTAACCTTTCAGGAATAGTGTTCACATATTTTTAAATTTCTTCACTCGCTAAACCATTCCATATGGTTTAAGGTTCATTCACACTATGCAAAATCAAAAAAATGAAATTTGTGACACCTTTCAGTTTTTCTGAAAAATTGGTATTTTCAGTGTTTTTGTTTATGAACCATACTTTTACCTCAATATACTTGTCAGAATTATTTTTTTTTGGTTATCCTTGCCTACAGTAGCATTGTTCAATACATTTTCACCAAAAAATATAGAGAAGTAATTTTTTACTTCTTTTTATTAGGAGCCCTTTTAGACAAAAGTGGTGGTGTGTAATATTCACTGCACACTACTTCATAACAAAACAATTTGTAAAGCAAGTGAATAGGCCCATGAGCTGGAGTGGTCTCCACATCCTCTGCTTTCTGAACAGACCAAAGTGGTGGTGTGTAATCTTCACTGCACACTACTGTCTATATAGTTACAATGTTTATAGCTCATACTGATCACATGATTGCATGCTTTGGTAGATTACGAAGAATCATCTGAGCTTTTGAAGTAATTTAAAGCATGTAGCCTATTCCATTTATCAAACATCAGTAGTCGTTTCTGGGGCCAAACACTGCTTTAGGGTGGTCAACTTCGAGGGTTTATTGCCAGCTCTAATTTTTTCCCATCACTTTACTTCTCTTACACTTGATATGGCTCTCCAGCTATCAACACAGCTGCTGTTATACAGGTTAAGAAAACAGATTTGCTCAAGATTTTGACCAATCCATGGTACCACCCACAACCAGTCACTGGTCAAGCATGTTTGTCCCATCCTCTTGGGTTTGTTTTTTTTCTTAATTTATAACTTTCTATGGACTATTCAAACATTGCAGGGGACTATGTTTGGCCCTGTAAATGCAGTCAGTTTCTTAGGGCAGTTTGGTATCACTGGTTAGGCAGACTACGACACCACTGTGCCACCCATATTAATGTTTATTACTCCTCAATTGTCATTTGTTGTTTAGGGTCCGAGTCATCGCTTGGAGATTCCCGCGCTTCCTGAGCCAGACCCCTCACACTCCACTCTCCATCTAGAAGACCTTTCCAATGATGACGAGGAAGCTCTGCAAGGACGCATCAACCAATACGAGAGGAAGATCGATGACCTGATGACTGAGGTCAGCTCACTTAAAAATGAGGTGAGTGCAAGGGAACAGACATAATCTATCTATGCTAGTGTAAGTTTCTAGTGTAAGTAATCTATCCTGGAACTAAGGATCCATGTCATCTTAAGGAAGCTGAGTACATGAGTACTAACATGATTTCAAACTTGGAACAGTGAAATGACTGTCAGAGAAAAGCCAAAACACACTACTAACAAATGGAGCAAAGTGAACAGTTTTTCAAAGCCAGAAGTTAAAATTTATAAAGTCCTTATACAGATCGTATACATATCATTTTAGCACTTCTGCATTGCTGTAAGATCATGTATGATTGTGTAATGATTGATCTTTTGTCAGTACCAACTGTTTTTCTGTTATCTAGTTCATGTCATATAAGGATCATTGATATTAAGCTTATTAAAAGGCATAATTCTTGTTTTTCTGTAGCATTTAATCCACACTTAGACATAATCATTAATAATATTTTTATAATACAAAAAGTATAACATTTATTGTACCTATTCCAATAAAATCTAAATGTAACATTATTACTTTTCTTGTTTAGTATTTGATTTTATATTGAAAGTATATCATATAAATTAGTTTTAATTAGTTTTGATAGGGGTCTTGGAGTCTGATTGATGAAGGTGGGATTTTCAGGTGGAGTTGCGTAAGAAAGAGCAGCAGTTAGAGCGTCAGTCTGAGAGGCTAAGTGTCTCGCAACGTGTCATTGCCGAGCAGGAGGAGGAGCTAGCTGAGGTGGCCAAAGAGCTTGAAATCACAGAGCGGGAGAACACCCTCCTCCGGGAGTCCATGGAGAAAATAATGGAGGAAAACAACTATGGCAGGTTTGACACTACGAAACTCAATTGGCACTCTTCAACCAGTTAAACATTAGGCTCATGTTGGAAAAGTCATGTAATACCATCAGAACTTTTTATCCCTCAACATTACTCACACCCAAACCTGTTAGACTGTGTCGATTTTAAACATTTATGCTGGGTTTACACTGGGGCACAATGTCTATGATCGCCACGGTTTGAGAGAATTTTGATGAGTGTGGGGGGTCCTGGGATTGAATCGTGATGATCTTAAGAGGGACTTTTTGACTGACAAAAAGTTTGCCACGGCTATTTCGATGTATAACAATTTGACGTCAATCGTGATAGAACCTTAACAGACCGTAACAGACCTTGATGCAGCATCAAAGGGATCTTGATAAACTTGGAACCACAATTCCTTTAAGTTTCATCTCTTGGATGCAACCTGCCTCCTTTTTATACCCCAGTCGTCATTTAGGTCACTTTGTTTAAACTGCTTGCTTGGATATTTGTTGTTGTTGTTGTGTTTTTTTTTAATAAATCTTATGAATTCATTTTGACTGTGATACAACAAATCAGAAGAAAATTTGCTATTAAAATTAAAACAGTTATTGTTTCAACTCATGTACTTATATATTTGATAATATACATTTATTTAGTGTAAAAATATATTTATTTATAGCCAACCAGTAAGGCTTATAACAATTAAATCCAAGCTGTCACAGCTTTGGTTGTATCTGATCATGATTATTAGAACCCATAGATGCCTGGTGTTCCTGAGCACACTATTTTGCGCAGTAAAATAAAAAATGCAACACTGCAGCCTTGTGGATCTCTCATGAATATGAAAAGCAAAAGGACCCTGTGACACCACATGAATACCACATGACCACATGTGCTGTTTAATACAACGCTTTGACCCAAAACAAATATCCGCCAGTACATACAGCCGTGTTGACATGGTTTACTTATGAATAATGATGTGTGTGTGTGTGTGTGTGTGTGTGTGTGTGTGTGTGTGTGTGTGTGTGTGTGTGTGTGTGTGTGTGTG
>JAOUQZ010043687.1:0-12652 GCA_028564935.1 Neosilurus hyrtlii | reverse complement strand
CTCTCACTGTCTGTGGTGAGAGGCATGTAAAAGAACCATTGCTGATTTTCATCAAGAGTAGCTGCATAGCCGTCAGCATTTCCGCCCTGCAATGGCCTGGCAAGCTGTCCAGGGTGTACTCTGCCCTTGCCCAGAGTCGGCTGAGATGGGCACCAGCCTCCCCGTTAATTAATTATCCTTATAGGATTAAGCGCTTCAGAAAATGAATGAATGAATCCGACTATTCAAATGATATACTAATTATCTAAATATGTTGATAGTACGCATTGATTAAACTTATTTTAATTACAAATCAACCCTAGATGTATATAGTTTTCATTTACAAACCAACTACAAAATTTCAAACAAATAAATTGTGTAACCCTTTGATTTTCAGCACACAGCAATGTGTCACAGACTGAGATCCCACACTGAGAACTGCTGCCTTTAAGGATGGTGATAAGAGAATATGGTAGCAACTGTAAATATTTTAACTCTATACATGTTTGTATTTGTTTGTGTAATTTAAATTTGTGACTTAAAGGTCTTAATGCATTTTTGTACATGCCTGTGCTGCTGGCGTCTTAAACGATTTGCTTTTGCAAAATTGGTTGTGGTTTGTACATTTCCAATATAAGCAAAACTACATTACTAAAGTACATCATGAGTCCCTGTCTCTCCCCCACCCCCACCCCCACCCAATCCTCGAATGTAAATGGATTTCTAATGTTAAAGAAAATAAAGCCCCATGTTAAATAAAAATTATGAATCCAGATGTAGTTCCAAACTGTACTTCAAGACACAGTTCACAAGTTCTTCTTTAAAAATGGACACGACTGTCCTTTAAAGGAAGTATTTCAACAAACCCTCTGAAGTACCTGAAACTCTGCCAGCTCAGCTTACCTAACTAACCTGCTGCTGAACCTCTGAACTGGCCGGACGAGGAGGAACAAACACTCGCCTTGAGGCTTTGTGAAAATATCTGTAGGGATGATGTAGATGCGTTTCCTTCACCATCTTTTAATGTTTCACACCATGTAAGTAGTCAGTCTACAGACCGCACTGTTTAACCGTTTTTAATAAGCACCATCAAGCTTGTATTCTTGTTGGATAAAGTCCTTACCTTGTTTGACATTACTGGGATTAATTGGGGATAATCCCTTCATCTAAAGTGACTCATAAGCAAAGCACATTACAAACCAGTGATACCGATGTTTACGTTTAAGGGTCTTGCCCACATGCTGCTGTCACATACTGAAAACTCACAATGTTGACTTCACCAAGTCTGGATGTTAAAGAATTTTTAACTTGTATTTTACAATATTTCTCCTATTTTCTCATATTTTAACCACTGTCAATAAAATGTCTGTTTGAAAAAATATAGACCTTTAATAGATAAACCATCAAGTCAAGCAGGCTCCAATTTATCAAAAACCTTTTGCATCAAATATTTAGACTTGACCTAAAAGAGAATTTCAAAAAGGCTAATTTCAGCCCAATTTTCTCACTATAGCTAATTCGTTAAGGTGGTGATCACACTAAAGGTGTGATAAAAAAATTGACTGATGCGAATGGCAATTCGTGGTTGTCGCATTTCATTCTCAAAATGTTTTCAAATTTGTCTCACAACATTTGCAGCATGGCATTTGGGTCGCCTGGTACGTGAACTCATTGCAAAAGAAATTCAAACATGATTAACATTTCTGTGAATGTCACAATACCAGGCTCTGACACGGAGTGGTCTCAAACTCCTCTCAAACAGTCCGTGTGTGTCTCGAGAAGGCCACAAAGTTTTCGTTTTCTTGCAAATTATATGGGGGTTTTCTTTCGCCAGAAAAAGCGACGAGTTGGACTTGTCGTGGTGGCTAAGTGGTTAAGCAGTGGCGCAGTGGTAGCTTAGTGGTTAAGGTGATGGGTTACTGATCGGAAGGTCAATGGTTCAATCCTGCTGTCACCACTGATGGGCCCTTGAGCAAGGCCCTTAACCCTCAAATGCTCAGTTGTATAAAAATGATAACTAAGTCGCTCTGGATAAGAGCGTCCATCAAATGCTGTAAATGTAAGTTGGAGGCTTCCACATGGACAGTTTAAGAAAAGTTTGAGACTTGCTGCCAGCTGCAATACAATATAGTATTTTGTCATTCGTATTTTTCACACTAATAGCGCATGAATAAAAAGCAAATGGTTTGTGAACAAAAAGCAAACAAAACACTTGACTCGAGATTTGTTTTTTTTCCCCCACCAAACATCTGCAAAACAATCGGAAATCACTCGAAATTGTTTTGTAACTTTCATGCAATATTCAAGCTGCAAAATATCCTCTTGCATATGGAGTCGCAAAACATCTTGACGCAAATTTTTTTTTTAATAATAAAAAATTAAATAAACATCAATAGGCATCAGTCACTTTTCTATCACACCTCGAGTGTGATTATTCCCCAAGTTGATTTGTGGGTCCCTTTAAGCAGTGATTTTTCCATGCAACTGATGTTCAGCCTGTTGTCATGTTACGCATGCACTATAAACAGTGGCCCTTAGAAGCAAGAAGGTCTTGGGTTCTGTCGTCTTGGCATGTGGAGTTTGTATGTTCTCCCCATGCTTGTGTGGGTTTCCTCCCAGAGTCAAAAGACATGTATATACGGCTAACTGGATGCTCCAAATCGCCCCAGGTGTGAATGTGAGTGTAAATGGTTGTGTGTGTGTTGTCCTATAATGGTCTGCTGAGCTGTTCAGGGCGTACTCTACCTTCACCCAGTGTCAGCTGAGAGAGGCACCAGCCTCCACTCGACCCTAATAGGATTAAGCGGTTCAGCAAATGAGTTGAAGAATCGCCCTTTTATGAAGATATCAAATGTTTAATTATTTCCAATCAGCATGTCCTCTTCTCAAGCTCTCGGCTGTCCTGAATGCCCAGCAGCGTTCACCTTCCTGTGGTAAGGTATTAAAATCTCAGCGTGCCTTCAAAGCTGACATTTCCCCCTCACACTGAGACACTTCCTGTTTACGTCTCAGTGGGTGGCATATGACCTATACGGACAGTGACCGACGGTGAACACAGTGACCATTCCGCTCCCACACTACTGATACTGTCTTTGGGACTTTATCACCTAGTTTAAAACAACCGGTGGAGTGAACACATGCATTCACTGACCTTTCACACGGCACCAACTGGCATATAATGTCAGATCCTTGTTGTATAATAGGGCCTAATGTTAGGTTACGTCACGCTACCTGAATGACGTGTTTATACTAATACTACTGTTATGACATTACTTACTGTATCATTAGTGGAGAAATTCATATTTAAAAACCTACCTCTTCTGAGTCTTTGGATACACACGTGCTCTAACTTGAAGACGAATGTAAGATCCCAGTGTTAGGGCTGTTGGAAAGTTCCTGTCTGTGTAAAGGTAATGATGGTAATATTACTTTACTTTAGTACAAACCTCTCAAATGTCCAGTAATAATAGCATGAACAATATATAGCTCACGCGAAATGTAATAACTAAACCAGCGGAAAGAAAATCAGCTCATCACAAAAGTATGTTCCGCATCGCTCACGCGAAAGGTAACCTGCTTAAAAGTCAGCTTGTTAAGAGTAAGGAGGCTCACAATTATTTTTTTTTACCTTTTAAGCATATGCAAATACAGTTCTCTGGACAGGAAAACGAGTCTTACAACTTATAAAACAATAAAAAGAGTCTTACAACTTTAAAAACTCACGAACTGTTAGCACATCTATACAGAAGCAACATTAATACTTTGGTTCAGTTGATGCCAAAATGACAAATTATTTTTTTGTTTGTTTTTTTTTAGGAGTGGTGATGTAATACAACCAAATACACAGAAATTTTCATTTCATATTTAATTAAAACATAAATTAAGTTCAATTTGATCATTTCAAATTTCTTCTGTCATACTGTTCGGATTAATGAGGCACTAATGGTTCAAAGTGGTGAAATGTCCAAAATGTTACGATGAGGAAATCCAAAGTAGATCACGGCAAAATCTCTATTTGGCAACTTTGAACCATGCAAGTAAAAATCCACATTAATGAAACAAAATACAACACCAACATTAATTCAAAACAGAGCAGAGAGGTGCTTATTGACCATCACCTGTCTTTTGTGCACGACCCATGACTACGACAAAGATATATAAGTGGCTGTTTCTGGTTAACCTAGAAAAATCGATTTAATAAAAAAGATACTTGTATTACTGCAGTAAGGAGTAATTATTTTAAATAATGCAGGTTTCTTGGGAAGCTTTTCAGAAGTCACAATCATATTGAGTAAAAATTTACAGTTGATCTAAAATGATATCACACAAAAGCCCAAATAAAAGAATGAAATGTTTGAGCTCAAATTTCCTGATAGTGTAAAAATGTTCCAGTTCTTTCTTTATATTAACAGGCTCTAATTTTGTCCATTTCCTGTAACGACTTACTTTCTTCATGTGTTTTTGTACTTACAGCTCACCATACTAAAATTTCTATTTTCAGTTTTTTGTAGATTCTCTGTTAACTACTTAAATATGTGAAACGTACACAGGATTAGTTTTTGATCTTCTATTATTATTATTATCAGAAATATGCTGATAAAATGATCACAACCTTTATGTAGTTCTTAATCGAGCTGCTAGATCATCATCACAGTGCCGTAGCCATAAAGGAGCTTGACAAGACCACGATTCCTAACATCATAATACCCCTTTTAAATACAATCATGCTCTTCTGGTCCTCAATTAATACAGCCACACAAAAGGCTTGACTTGTCTTATAATCAGTTTACATTGGTTTATGGTTGGCAGGCAGGCACAAGGTGGGAAAAAACTAGACAGAGCCGTCCGACTGTCTGATGTCTGCTGAGCTCTCGGGAACACGTACAGTCATGCCATCCAGAGATTTTGTTAGACAGACCTGGCAACCCAAGCGAGACCTGTTTAAAAAAATATGAAGTGATAAAATGCAGTGAGGTTATGACCTGCTGTTAAAGGAAGGGATGCTAAATGGAGTTTATTACAGCAAAGTAAGTGAATGTATAATAGGTTAAGTGCAGAGGACTTTGAACCAAACACTTGTAACAGTCAGTCATTTCAATTACAATACTGTACAAAGTACAATAGGCAAGAAACCCAGTGTAAAAATTAAAGACTGGTACTCAAATAAGTACCACTTCATCAGATGGTAATAATGTGGTGTTTCAGAAATACAAAAACACCTAATAAATTATACCCGGAAACTGCAAATTACAGATACAACAGCTTTATAAATCACATACAGTATATAATTATTGATATAAAAGCGGACTCCGACGTAAGCAATATAGCCGCAAAATAGTGCAACGTCGTTTTCGGCCGAAAATATAGCCATCATGCTCGAAATTAGGGGTCGCTTCGAAAACCTTCGGATATCTTCATACCTACCACACTGGCGGGGGAAAGAAACCAGAAGTCAGTCCCAGCACTATTTCTGTATCAATATCACTAGTTTTTCTTGCTCCTTTGAAAATTTGTAAAAAATTAAAATTTTGCACAGGTCCAAAGTGTCATTTTCACCATGACCGCAAATACGGATCATTTACCTCGAATTCAACCAACTATTTCTGAAAATATGCGAGTTCCAGTTCGAATATATTCAGTTCCCTTTGAAATAAAATTCGCTTGAACTTTCGGACAAGATCGCTTACGTGTGAGTCAGCTTTTAATCTAGAGTTTAAAGGTGTATTTTACACATTCTGCAAGCGGTCACATACAGTCCATCATGGCATTTTTTTGAAACTCAAAGCTGGAAAATAGTGATTTTTGTGTCTTGAAAAAAAAATGCTGCTCCTTAAGGGGGTGAGGCGCGGTAGAAAAGCAACCGATGTGAACGACAGTTAATGTTTAATGAAACGTTGGTCTTAGTCAACTACCGAACCCCGTTATTGATTAGGGACTGGAATCACCAGGGACCACCTGATGCATCACGAGACCAAGGTGCCAATTTGATTTCTACTGCAATGCTATAAATATCCCAATTGGTTTGTTTTTGTGTTATAACTTTAAAATTTTAAGCCATGTTAAAGAAGGTTTGGTACTTGTGATTTCTACACAAAGTTACCAAATAATTTATTCCTTCCACACAGGATGCTGTGCTACCTGCTAATGTGTGAATACTTGAGAGTGCACCACCTGTAGGACTATAGAGGTACAGCAACACCATAAAAACGGGGAAAAACTGAAGGTTTCTTAAATATTGTGTTCTGCTTAAAAAATAATAATAATCAATTTTGAAGCCATTGAGAGATTATCATACACACCCTGGCTATCCTACGTACTTAAAAGCAGTTATACGCATGACTTACAGTAAATAAAAACAGTATCACTGAGGTTAAGGTCTCCTGATGGAACAAAGCAGGAAGGGAAACTTACGTATCTGTGAGACCGTAGGCAAGATCCAGCATGTCCATTTCCTCATCACTAATTGGTCCAAGCTGTTTATACGTTTCCTCTTCAAAGATGAGATGGCATGTGGAACAAGCTAGCGTTCCCTCACATGCTCCTAGTAGGAACAACATATAATTACACTCCCTGTATTTTTCAAGGTCCTCAATGACATGCTTCCTTATTTAACTCCATCTCTATTTTAAAACCCATTTTCTTACTTTATTTGTACAAATAAAACATGCACTGGTGTTCCATGTTAAAGCATATTTATTAAAAAAAAAAAAAAAAAAAGAAAGAAAAAGAATAAATAAATAAATATTTTCAGCTTGTACAGAAGCAGATTATAGACAAGTAGACAAGAGTGTTCAACTCACCATAACCATCGAAGTCAAGCTCTTCTTGAACAACAACATCTAGCAGTGTGTCCCCAGGGGAAGCCGCGACTGTAATCTTTTCTCCATCGCGATTGATGAAATTGACAGTCACCTTGTTTTCCGACCTAGCACAAAGTACAAAACGGCAATCAAGCAGCACAACCTACCACCATCAAAGTTTTCAGGTTCCTTCTTTGGTTCTTTACACAAACATTAAGGGCACAATGCCCTCTTGTGGATCAGAAAGATTAAAGCAGAATGAAAAGAAAGCCTTCCAAAGTCTCCTGTTACACTGAAAATGTGTATATATGTGGGCCGTTCCAGCATAATACGGATTAAGTCGTAAGATCATGTTTTGAGTAAGAGCCAAAGTAAGTTGTAAATGTCGTACCTGGACGAAAATGCGATATCGCCAAAAATACATCCTTACAAGCATAACCTTCAACATGACCAAGTTCAAATATCCATAAACACTATCTATCCACGCTAAAATTCTTGTTTGAGAAAGGGTTCCATGTCCAAGTTGTTGTAAAACAATAGAAATATCCACTTATTTTACCGATTTTCAATCAGCTTTTGTGGTTGCTCAGGGTATTTCCTTATTATCCATATTCACTACCAGAATCCTCTCCCTGCTTACAGACTCCCAAAAGGATTCCCCAAATCATACAACACTAAACCAATGAGAAGCCTCAAAACAGACATGACTAAATAGCTATAGTAAATAGAACTCATCTGTTGCTAGGAAGAGACTAGTACGCTCGAGCTGATTTCCTTCTTAAAGTATATTATGATGGAGGGGGTCACGTATTTTCATCATCAGGTGGTTTTTACTTACATTTGCAAAAGTTGCATCTGCTAAAATGCGTTTGATAATTTGTATTAGCCTCTTTGGAAAAGGGCCGCCATTTGCAGTTCGTTTCATTCTCACGGGAATGCAAAAATCACGAGAAAAGGATGTGGATGCATCGCTTCAAATAAGGCAAGATAACAGCAACAATAACAGTATACAGGCTTTAAACTAAGAAACAGGATATAAACGAGTAAACATCTGAACAACATTACTAGGCACATAATACTACATTACATTTCACATACATTAGACTAGCGTCTGCTCGTTTACATGAACGTATGGTACACATTTATTGCACAACACACACACACGTGTGTATACTAAGTATTCAAGCTTTTAAGTTTGGGTTTAATGCCCCTTTAAGATACTGAATGGTCCATCGCTGGATTGTGTTACTTTGATTTATGCACAAGGCAGTTGCAAACAGTGCAAACGACTTCCAACATAAATTCAACTGAACAATCTTTACATTGTGTTATGTGACCTTTACCCACTTTCCATAAGTAGGATTATAATCAGAGATTAAATGATTACTCGAGTAAGAGCCTTTTCACAGTCTTCTAAAGTTTATTGTTAAAAAAATCTGAACATATTATATAAAATTTCATATATAAATTAAGACAGTAGTATGGAGAACCTTCAAATAAAAAAAATTTTAAAAAAATCAACAAAAAGTATCAGATTGTCTTGAAAATATACATGGAAGTTTAAGTTTCCCACTTGAAAAACGCCCAGGATTTCAACTGAAATCATTTTCAAAGGAGGATGTTTGTCAGGAAAATTTTTCCATTCAGAATTAGAAAAGCGTATGTCGTTTAACTAAATCATACATTGGTGGCAATATCGCCAATTTGTTCTGCACGGGGCGGCTCTGAATATATGCGAGGAAGTGTCTGTCCGAAACGTCCACTCCAACTTTTTGATTCTTTTTTCAATCAGATGCATTATCGAATTTTTATTCTAGATATTATAGAAGTATATCTAGGTATGTAACTTTAGAGCAAAACATATCTGAACCAGATTCTGAAAAGTTGATTACACAAGCCTGTGACCATGTGTCCGTCCAAAAGTGTCCACTCCGAAATCCATTTGTAAAGAAATGTTTTGTGGATATTGTTTCCAAAATGTAGTAAGTCCTCCAGTAAACTAAATAAATAACGTGATTTAAATTTAACTCAAAAAATTTAACTGGTTTTAACTTTGAAATTTTACTGCTATTGACAATGATAGTTTTTAAAGAAATGTTATTGTTTTGGACATGCATACTTTCAAAGGCCATAACTTACTTACCTTACTTTATGAATTTAAAAAGTTTTGTAACCTTGAACACTTAAGAAAATTACTACTTAAAAAAAACTAGCAAATTAAAAACCTTTATTTTTGACCCCTTTGTGACTGATTGCTCTAAGAGACCGTGAAAAGGTCTGTAACTCGATTACAAAAAAATTCTTGGTGGAAATTCTTTGCTTCAAAGCTTCATTTTATCTCTAATCTGCTCCCTGTTCTGCACAGATGATCACTACTGTCACACAAGAGGCTCATACGTAGGACAAGTGACGGAAGGATGTGACTGGATGGTGGGAAGAATAGAACGAGGGGCAAGGGGAAGATAGGGACCAGAGAAATCAGCAGGTGTCCAAAGTTTGGGATCATTCCAGGTTAAAGAAAAACTAAAATTCTGTACAGTGTCCACTGGAAAACAGAACTAGTGCATCAAAAGAGCACAACATTAATGCTGCAACATTTCAGGGAACAGCTGTGGCCTAATGATTAGAGAAGCAGGTTTGGGACCTAAAGGTTGCTGGTTCAGTACCCAAACCAGCAGAAAAAATGTGAGTCTGCAGGGAGCTGAGCAAAGCACCTAAACCCCCCCACAGCTCTGCGTGTGTGAGTCTGGACTTTGGATGGGTTAAAAGCAGAGCCAAAATTTGGTTTGGCCCAAAATCACCCTTTCCAGCACAGTACTGTAATTCTTACTCTGAATAAACAGTTTAAGGCAAATATCTTTAAATAAGAATTTACTCCACACTCAAATAACCACAACTGCATTACTGGTTCAGGGACGGCTCAGAGCATAGTGCTTAGCACATCAGCCTCACAGCAAGAAGGTCCTGTATTCGAGTCCCAGGCTTGGGGATTTCTGTGCGGAGTCTAAATATTCTTCTCGTGCATGCAGGGGTTCCCACCGGGTAATCTGATTTCCTCCCACAGCCCAAAAGCTAGCACATTGGGCTAACTGTTTGTTTCAAACCCCACCGGTGAGAGTGTGAGTGGTTGTGTGTGTTTTGGCCCTGCAATGCTGTTCAGGGTGCACCCCACCTTCGCCCAGAGTCGGCTGAGATATACTCCAGCTTCCCTGCTGCCCAAATAGGATTAAGCATAAATAAATGAATAACTGTTTCATCACGGGAACGCTATCCTGGAACATCAGATCGGAAACTATTCAAAACTGAGAGGGGACAAGAAACATAGTGAGTAATTAAAACACAACTTATTTAACCTCGGATTAAGACATTTCTGTCTGGAGGGGCTCCCAAGTGGCACACGACTATCAATACGGGGACGGCGGGTTCGATTTCCAGGTGATGATGCAGCCATTCACGAACAGTTGTGTGAGCTCTCACTTGAGGGAGGGTCGGCGTACACATACGCTTGCTTCCCTTTTACATACAGTGATCACCATACTATGTGTCAGTGAGCTCATTTGTACTATCACTTTCCCTCCGCATCACACGTGAATGGGGTAGTCGTACGTGACAGGGAGG
The DNA here is from genome assembly GCA_028564935.1 of Neosilurus hyrtlii. Classification (NCBI taxonomy): domain Eukaryota; kingdom Metazoa; phylum Chordata; class Actinopteri; order Siluriformes; family Plotosidae; genus Neosilurus; species Neosilurus hyrtlii. The sequence continues at coordinate 2,255 of JAOUQZ010043687.1, read as the reverse complement.
CAATGCTTGACAGGCGTCGACTAAAATTGAAAAATTAAAAACTTTCTTTGCAATTTGTTCAGATTAAAAATCATTTAAATGGTTGAACAAACCACAAATCTGCAGAGATCGGTGAGCTTCTAACGTATATGATGTAAAAATAAATAAATAAATAACTGCATACATAAATCCTCTCCTTTTTTTGTTGTTTATTTCAGTTCTGTCCCATTTCAGATACGGACCACTCTGATGAAACATTTTGAAATTTTATGTTGATTTAGGAGGTGATTCCTACGTGTTTTCAGCAAGAATTAGCCCCAAAACAGACATAGTTTGTTTATTTCTGTACTGTTTGTCATAAACAAACACCTATAAATTGCTTAATTGTATTAATTTATAATTGTGTGAAATAAATGAAGATATTAACCTTTAACACTGGGCTTCTGGGAGGGGGTGTACACTTAAATATTTAATTTTGAGGACATTCAGAATGGCAGCCCGGGTGTTTTTACCCTGCAGTGGTTGCTAGGTCGTTACCAGGGTCGATGACCCCTAAGTGCCCGGATGTGCCGAAGTCACGAACCGGTTATGACTGGTTATGACTGGTGACGAGCTGTGAGTGAAATGTGGGTTACCTGAGAGGGTGCAGGCTGTTGCAGGAAGTTATGTCTCTTTTACGAATGAGGTCTTTGTTCGGGTCAGAGAGTTTACTCAGGGATGACAAGGCCTTCGATGAAGTATTAGCACTCCTTGAAAAAATCCAGGTGCTCCGGGAACCGACTAATTTCCTCACTGCTGTCGAAAAGGACATTGTTTCAAACGCCTCAGCAATATTCGTGTGATGAAGAAACGGTGACGGTTAGCTTGAGCTCCGCGTGACCGAATTGGATAAACACGTTCGAGAAAGAAGGACCGGTCGCCTTGCTGAGTGTTAGCACCGTGTTAGCACCGTGCTAGCTAATGCTAAAGCTCAGAGTACAGAGAACAGCTCGAGTTACCCAACCTCACGCTTTAATCACACACCTTATAACCATAACATCGGATACACGACTCTTCCCACATATAAAACAGGGTTTAAAAAGAAATTACTGCACGCTCAGGCTTTACTTTGGCGACGGAAGCGTCATTATTTCTTCAAATGCCGCACGCAAACAGAGTTTAGAAGTCAAGTCACCTAACGTAAAGCTAGTTCCTGACAGACATGATTGACACTTGGAGACAACCAATAAGAGCTGGAGGACAGAGCTGTAGGCGTATTAATTTGAGACGCATTTATTACAAACTCGCGTCCAATGAACATGCGCCCACAAGCTACCTCCCTGGGTGACAACTGTGTTGCCAGATGTATAAAATGTACACCTATAATAATTATTAGCGCCTGGATTTTATTAATATTAATATATATAATAATAATTATTATTATTATGTATTTTATTTTTTTAAGTTATTATTAAAGTTTTATTTTCCATGCATATGCTATTGTTCTTTGCCACAATGGCACATTGTCATGTACAGTACAACAAAATGTATATTTCACAAAATATTGTATATGCAAGGCTGGTATGGTGATGTAGTGATTGGTTTGCACATTTACCTCACAACAAAAATATCCTGGGTTCAAATCTAAGGCTCGCGAGGTCATTTATGTGTGGAGTTTTTATGTTCTCCTCATGTTTGCATGGGCATGCATGCGTATTAGGCTAAATGGTGGTCCCGGATTTCCCCTAGGTATGAGTGTGAATGGTTGTATGTGTGTTGGCCCTGCAATGGACAGGTGAGTTGTTCAGTGTGTACCCCGCCTTCGCCAGCAGAGTATGCTGAGATTTTACCTGGCGACCCCAGTAAGACTAAGCGGTTTGGCAGATGGATGGATGGATGTATATTAGGCTGCTTCAGATATATAAGTAAAAAAAAAAATCTGTCTTACTATTTTGAGTTGTCTATGTTTCAGTTTTGTTCCATTATAGGTAGGGACCACTCTGATGAAACATTTTGAAAATTGAAGTTGATTTAGAGAACCCATCAAGCCTATGTTTGTTTACTATGGTCATCAGCCAGATTTCACCCAAAAATGGCCATAGTTTGTTTATTTCTATACTGTTTATTTCATAAATAAACACAAAAAGTGTATAATTGTTTAAAATAAATAAACATTTTCTTTCTTTTTTAGGCATAGAAAATATATTACAATAACTAAACATATATATATATATATATATATATATATATATATATATATATATATATATATATATATATATATAGATAGATATATA
>JAOUQZ010043686.1:0-12654 GCA_028564935.1 Neosilurus hyrtlii | reverse complement strand
CACACACACACACACACACACACACACACACACACACACACACACACACACACACACACACACACACACATTCTAACAAAATGGGTTATTTGCTCTCCACATACCCTCTCCTCCTCAGCAGTGAACTAGAAAAAAATACAGCAATAATTAACAGACTCTCACACACACACACACACACACACACACACACACACACACACACCAGCAGACAATCAGTGATCGTTAATAAATTAGATGGTAACTGAAGGGTGATAGCTGAAGTACACTCACTTCTGTCCTTTTCATTAAGAAAACTGAGTAAGAGACAGACAGAAAGAGAAACAGACAGAGAGTGACACAAAGAGTATGAGAGCTGGATTTATTCTATTCACCTGTTTGGCTCCCATAAACTCAAACATCTTCTCCAGCATCACCCGCATCTGCTGTACATTATTCATCAACACACAGGGCTGGGGGCAGAGAGAGAGAGAGAGAGAGAGAGAGAAAGAGAGAGACAGAGAGAGAGAGAGAAAGACGAGGAGATTAAGACAGAACCAGAGGGACAGGGAGTGTGAGACAAAAAAGTAGTTATTAAACAGTGGTGTTTCACTTAAGTTTCAGTTTTCAACTTTAATATTTACGGGATTTAGCAGACACCCTTATCCAGAGTGACATAAACAAGTGCTTTAAATCCAAAAACACAGCCTGAATCTGGTTCACTACAACCTGCATTAAGAGTACTATCAATTTATAAACTCTGTTAGGAAGGTAATATAGTAAGAAAAGCGCAAAGATAACACTTTTTAACGAAAGTACTCATTTGAATACTTCAGGTTGACGTAGGACTTTATTCGTCAAGCGGTGACTCAGCTGTTCAAATATCTAGAGAAAGTGAACTTCACCTCCTCAGTGCAAAAACAGAGAGGAGTCGTAATACAGGTATTCCTTCTCCCCGAGAAATGGTGGGTAGAGTTGAGCAGCGCTAGAGGATCGGGAGGAGTTTGGTGCACTGCATAATTAGTGCTTTGAGGTAGTTGAGTCCTGGTCCATTTTTGGCTTTGCAGGCAAGCATCAATGTTTTAAATCTGATGCAGGCAGCTACAGGAAGCTGGTGGAGGAAAAATAACATTGGGCTGGTGTGGAAGAAACTGGGAAGGTTGAAAACGAGTCATAGCTGTACTCTGGATCAGTTGCAGAGGTCAAATGGTGCTCAGAGGGAGACCTGCCGTAATATCGTGGTGAAATGACCAGTTGATTAAGAGTTTTGTAAATACTGAGAAACATGCTGCTAAAAGGTTGAGGAGGATAAAAACTGATGACAGTTTGGCTGATATAGCAGTATGTAGCTACTCAGTGATGACTAAAAGGGTGGTCTCTGAGGAACGCAACACTTTGAAGTCATACGGATTTTAGAAAGAAAAGAAATTAGTGATACCAGTACTTGCTAATGTCTGAGGGATTCAGAGTGGGTATCTTGACAATGGTAATAACCCTGAATCTCATGAATGCAGTTGGTACAAGACAAGATGTTTTGGAACCATTGATGATGGTAGGGATAAAGGAGAAAAGGTTTTGTGAGGTGAAATGGAGCAGTGTAAAAGGGGTTTGGATCTAATGGGCATGTAGTAGGACCACAGGACAAGATGACGTGCCAGATCCCTTTTGTTGATTAAAAAAATGTGCCAGTAAAAAGTAAGGGGAATGCTAAGTGTGGAGTGTAGGAGTTGTGGACAGAGTAAAAGATCTAAGAGACATTTTCAATCTTCCCATCATAAAATGAAAAAAGATGTAAAGCTAAAAACTTGCAAGTATCTTGTGTATAAATTTCCAGCCTTTCCATGGAGAAGGTGGTCTTTGCAGAAGTCACTTCAAATAAGAGGGAAGGACAGTAATATACAATACCTTGGCTTAGAAGACAGATGGCAGACAAGGTCCATGAATAAAAAGTAACAAACACCAATGGTAGAGAGGAAAAGTAACAAGGGATTGGAAGAGATAATAGGATGTAGGAAGCAGTGGAAAATAGGGAGGTTGAGTGGTGGTTTCTGCAGTGGGAGAGGAATATTGCAAGCTGGCTTTAGGCAAGACAGGGAAGGTGATGGACACCAAGTAATATTCAAATATGTGGAGGGAGGTAGCACTGATGTTTTTTGCCAGAGAGGGACACCTAAAGACCAGGTGGAAGGTATTTCTTCCGTATTGTGTTAGAGGGCGTCTGTTGAATGTCAGGGAGATGGAATGCAGAAGAGGATTGGACCTTGTTGAATAGGATGCTGAAGTCTCAGAGTAGGTAAGGGTACTGGTGGTAGGCATGATGTTGGCAGATCTTTCGTCAAAAGGCAGTATGGATGTTGTAGTTAGGGGAGTTGTCAGTTAAGGTGCTATTGGTAGAGAAGTTGTCGGTAAGGGTGCTGTCTATAGGAAGGCTGTCAGTAGGGGTGATTTTGGTAAGGGTGTTTTTGGTAATGGTTTTGTCTTTAGGGGTGCTGTCAATAAGGGTGCTGTCTATGGAGGAGCTGTGGGTAAGGGAGCTATCAGTGGGGAAGCTGTCAGCATTTACATTTACAGCATTTAGCAGAAGCTCTTATCCAGAGCGACTTACAGAAGTGCTTTAAAGTCACTATCAGTAAATTTATTCTCTATACTGGTTCGTTTGGACACAGGCTAAATATACTGTCAGTCAAACTCAGTGGGTAGGTGTTGTGCGTACTGTTTTTTTTGGGGGGGGGGTTTTGGAGCGTGTGTGTGCATGTGTGTGTAAAACATAGTGATAAGCTAATCTAAGTACTGCCAAAAAAGGTGGGTTTTCAGCCGTCGTTTGAAGACACCCAGTGACTCAGCTGTCCTGACATTAAGAGGAAGTTCATTCCACCACCTTGCAGCCAAAACAGAGAAGAATTTAAATGCATTTTCCCCTTGTCCCTTGGTAGAAGGAGGGACCAGTCTAGCAGTGCTAGAGGATCTGAGAAAACGCGGTGCAGCGTGTGGTGTGATAAGTGCTTTGAGGTAGGAGGGTGAGGGCCATTTTTGCCTTTGTAGACAAGCATTGGTGTTTTAAATCCAATGTGAGCAGCTACAAGAAGCCAATGAGAGATCGTAGAAGTGGAGTGGTGTGGTGAAATTTGGGAAGGTTGAAAGCAAGCCGTGCAGCTGCATTCTGGATCAGTTTCATAGGTGGAATTGTGCTCAAAGGTAGACCTGCCAGGAGTGAGTTACAGTAGTCTAGTCTTGTGATGTTAAGGGACTGAACAAATATCTGACTGGCCTCAGTGGAAAGAAATGGACGAATCCTTCGGATGTTAAAGAGAAGAAATCGACATGATCGAGAAAGATTAGTGATATGAGAAGAGGCAATTGTCTATGGTTACAGTGCAGTGACTGAACAAGAGATCACAGAGTTGTCCAAGGAGATTGCAAGATCTTGATGTGGGGATGAGTCAGCTGGGATAAACAGCAATTCAGTCTTGCTGGGATTAAACTTTAGCTGGTGAGCTGCCATCCATGAGGAGGTACTTGCTAAACATGCAGGACCGTGCATAAACATCAGTGTCTGAGGGAGGAAAAAAGAGGCCAGTGGAAAGATGGCGTGGAGAAAATGCGGATCCCCTCAATGTAACCTGATATGAGCGACCTTCCAGGTAGAAAGTAAACCATTTCCATTGCTGAACCACAAATTCCTAGACTCCTGAGGATGGACAAGAGAGTCTTGTGGTTGACTAGTGTGGCTGCTGAAAGGTCAAGGAGGATGAGAACTGAAGACATCTTGGCTGATCTTGCAGAATGTAGCTTTTCTGTGAAAGCAGAGGTGCTGTTGGAAGGGGTGATGTCAGTAGGAGAGCTATCATTAAGGGTTTTGCCTGTAGGGGAGCTGCACTCAGTATAAGTCCTGTCAACAGGGGAGCTGTCAGTAAAGGGGCTGTCAGTAAGGGACTTGTCAGTAGAGGTGCCATCGGTAGGAGAGCTGTCATTACGGATGTTTTTGGTAGGGGCACTCTTGGTAAGGAAGCTGTCCATTGGGGTGCTGTCGATAGGGCAGACGTCAGTAGAGGTGCTGTCAGCAGGGAAGCTTGCCAGTAATGGTGATGTCAGTAGGCAAGCTGTCAGCAGGGTAGTGCTGTCAGTAAAGGTACTGTTAGTAGGGGAGCAGTCAGTAGGGGTGCTGTCACTGGGGGTGTTTTTGGTAGTGGTGTTGTGGGAAGGTGAGCTGTCAGTTGGGGAGCTGTCAGTAATGATGCTGTTAGAAGGGAAGCTGTCAGTAATGGTGCTATTGGGGGGAGCTGCTTGAGGTGCTGTCGATAGGGAAGCTGTTGTCAAGGGTGTTGTTAGTAGGGGTGTTATGGGGAGGACAGCTATGAGAAAGGGTGTTGTCACTAGGGGTGTTGTGAGTAGAAGTGCTGTTGGCAAGGCTGCTGATGGTAGGGATGCTGTGGGTAGAGGAGCTGTCGGTAAGGGTGCTGGTGGTAGTGGTGATGGTGGGCATGTTGTCAGAAGGGGTGCTGTTGGTAAGGACACTGTCGGTAGGGGAGCAGTTGGTAAAGGTGCTCTCAATAGGGAAGCTGTGGGTAGGGGAGATGTCAGTAAGAGTGCTGGCGGTATGGGTGCCGTTGGCAGGTGTGTTTTCAGTAGGTGTGCTGCTGGCAGGGGTGCATACAATGAAGTTTCTAAAATATTTTCTTAGCCTACAAGCAAGTGTGAAAAAAGAGCCACTGACCGTCTTTTCATTCTCGCAGTAGGATGGAAAGCTGTTGGACAGCGTGGTGCAGTACTGCAGCAGCACTTTACTGATCGTCTGATGGATAAACACCTACAGTTACTCACAGCCTTATTAACCAACATTGTACAGTGTAATAAGGACCAAATAAACATCTGTTTACTGTTACCATCAAAAATCTAATTATTTTCCCTAATTAACTTCCCTAAGCGTTAAATTTATCTTATACCAAGCAAGTTATCATTACCATTATTTAAGCATTTTAACCTGGGATATAGTAGCTGGGTTTTTTCAGTAATTTAAAGCACAGTATAAATGATTACATTTTCACCTTGGCGAATCTGCGGTTGTACTGGGCCAGGATCCTGGGGTCAGGACAGTCAAGCTTCTTGATGATATCGTAGCTCTGGTTCAACTGTGTGAACACATCGACCACCGAGCAGGAGAACAGAGCATGCTCAGACATTGGCTGAAACTGGGAGGTTAAAGATCAGAGAGAGAGTAACACCTGTCATATCTATAAGAACCAAACTAGTGAATGTGTGTGTGTGTGTGTGTGTGTGTGTGTGTGTGTGTGTGTGTGTATTTGTGTACCCCATCTCTCTTGTCCCTCTCCAGAGCACCATTCATGAACTCCATGGACACGTCCTCATTCTCACCCAACCACTGCAGCACAAACTGTACAAACCAGCTACAGAGACACACAGTGTGATTATGTGCATGTGTGCGTGTGTGTGCGTGTGTGTGTGCGTGTGTGTGTCTGTGAGTGTGTGTCAGTGTGCATTCACCTTGGGTACTCGGGCACTGTGTTTGAGACAGAGGGCAGATCTCGGACGTACTCATTGTACAGCCACTTCACTTTAAAATGAAGGTTCATGTAGTCAGCACTCTTACACAGCCTGTGTTTTTCATGTTCTACACACAGACACAGACAGACAGACAGACAGACACACACACACACACACACACAAAGAACACACACCTTTTTACTCAGCCACATGTCACATGGTTTGGAGTGTGGTAGTTGTAATCATATTCCATTAATTAACATGGAAGATGAAAATATCACTGATTTCCACATCATGACTCATTATCTCAGTGACAAGAGGGCAGTTGTTCCGTTTATACTTTATAACTGAAAAACTTGGTAAAAAGCAGGGTTTCAATTTATCCCATTATATCCGACCTCTCATTAAGTAAAGGATAATGTATAGTGAGCTGATCATTATCCTAAAATAAACCTGACAGGGGATCATGACCCCGATGTCCAGCAGAGGTGTCATGTATCAGCCTGAAGGGTTTTAATTCATGAAAATTTGTCTGGCTTGCAGTACATTATCCCACTTATTAATGCAAAATACTGAGTAAAAATGATTTTTTTCCCTCCTTTTAATGATGTGCTCTATAGAAACCATCTGTTATAAAGAAATAACAATGTTTTTTAAATATCAATTGATCAAGAATTTAATGAACCATGTAATAAATTACAGCTTGGAAAGAAGTAGCATTGTCGAAGCCTCTGGAAAGAGTACTGCATGTAGATAGTACATTTAGCTTGCTTGGTTAATCAAATCTGTGGGTAAAGCTTTAGGCACACCTTAGTGTTAATTAGTCATTTAATGAAAAAAAAAAAACACTCAGGACAGGCCATGCCCAGCCGCAACAGAAAACACTCTTACTCACTCACTCATTTGTCAAACGGCTTAATCCTACTAGGATCGTGGGGAGGCTGAAGCCTATCTCAGCCAACATGGGGAACGCGAGGTACACTCAGAAGAGCTTGCCGGATCATCACATGGCCAACACACACAACTATTCACACCCACACTCATATCTAGGAGCAGTTTGGAACAGCCAATTAGCCTGATGTGCATGGCTATGGACCGTGGGAGAAAACCAGAGTACCTAGACAAAAACCCACACATGTGGGGGAAGAACATGCAAACCTCACACTGAACCTGCTTGTTATGATGCAAACGTACTAATCACTTCACCTCCATACCACCCCAGAAAAAAAACAGTACAGCAAAAAAAAATTGTTGCCTGTTAGTGTGAATATACGGCCTAGCTAATACAGTTAACTAACATGTTAAAACATTTGATTAACATTAGTTTTTGGTTTTCTATTTTATTTTATTTATTTGTTACTTTCTTAATTTCAGTGAGCAATAACATTTCGGTTTATCCTCCAACCTTTTTCCAGCAGTTTTGGGAGTTCATGGGAGTCATTATTAGCTGTACACTGTGTGTAACAAACACAAATAATGAGGACATGCCTGCCTGTATGATTAACCTCTGGTGTGTGTTTAACCTGTTCTCTGGTGTGGAAAACACTAATTAGCATGGAAATCTGAACACAAACAAGGCACAATACAAACTACAGTACAAGCTAACTCTGTGTAACTTGGAGCCATCTTTCCAAACAAAGTAGAGAAATCCACTTAAATCTACTGACAGACAGACAGAGAGACAGACAGATACACACATAAACACACACACTCATACACTCTAATACCTAAAACACATGTAACAAATCAGCACAATGAAAGAACACACATGCTATAAACCACTAGTTTCAGCATGAATACACTGTCGGTCCTTTTATACCCAAATATACTTTCATTGGCATTTAAGGTTTTAGCACCTGCCCACATCTCTAAACTTGAGAGGCTGGGTTTAAATCTAAATCTGGACTTAAAAATATAATGTGCTGCCTTGCTCAGCCTTCCAGAGATAAAACACAAGAAAGGTGTGAAATGAGCAGCATACCCTCGTGTACTCAATCACGTTGCTTACCGGTGCAGAAATAAAGCTTGCGGATGCGGAATATGGTGGGGGCTGAAATGGACACATTAAAAAAACAATGACAGATGAAAAGAAAGACAAAGACAGAGAAGCGGAAGTGAAAAAAAAAAGAAATGGTTCAAGTTCCAATACAAACTATCCCTAATGCCTAATAATCACTAATTATGTGCACTTAATCCCACCTTACTTGCTACACAGTGCACTATTAATGCAGGGTAGTAAATACAGTGCACTGCCGAAATCCCACAATGCTTACCTCAGAACCATGTTAAACACTGTGTAGTCTAGCAGATACAGAATTCCCATAATGCCATAATGCACTTGGGTAGTACAAGGGTTGCTGAACTCCACACCATACAGCCAGGGGTCAAATGTCAAACTGGTATTGAACTACTGTATATGCACACTGGAAAACAGCTGCTACAGGTCTGTACTGACTAGAGCTGGGAAAGGAAGAGATGGGTGAACGTATGAACGGAGTGACGAATAACTGGATCGGGTATGAATAATGGATAGATGGAAGAATGGATGGATGAATTGATGGATTGGTGAATTGATGATGATGACTGCATACATTATTTGAATGTTTAATGAACTGATGGATGGATGGTTAGATGAATGGATGGATGGATGAACAGATAGATGGATGCATGAATGGATGATGATGACTGGATAAATTATATGGATGAATGGACTGATGGATGGATGATTAGACAGATTGATGAAGGTTGGAAGGATGGATGAAAAGATGAATGATTATGGTGGATAAATTACTGGATAAACTATTATTGATTAAACAGATTGATCAAGGTTAGATGGATGGATGGTTGGATGGATAAATGGATGGATGAAAGGATGGATGAATGGATGATGACTGGATAAATTATATGGATGCTGAATGGACTGATTGATGCTTAAATAGACTGATAATGGCTAGATGGATGGATGGATGGATAGATGGATGAACAAATTGATGATGACTGGATAAATAATTTGGATGTTGAATGGACTGATGAATGGATAATTAAATAGATTAATGAAGGCTGGATGGATGGATAGATGGATGGATGGATGAATAAATGATGATGACTGGATAAATTATATGGATTCTGAATGGACTGATGGGTAGATGGTTAGATACACTGATGAAGGTTAGATGGATGGATGGATGGATGAATAGATGATGACTGCATAAATAATCTGGATGTTGAATGGACTGATGAATGGATGATTAGATAGATTGATAAAGGTTATATAGTTGAATGAATGATAGATTGATGGACGAAGAGATGATGACTGGATAAATAATGTTTATGTTGAATAGACTGATGGATGGATAATTAGATAGATTGATAAAGGTTAGATGGAGGGATGGATGGATGAATGGATGATGACTGGATAAATAATTTGGATGCTGAATGACCTGGTAAATGGTTAGTTAGATTGATGATGTTAGATGGATGAATGGATGGTTGGATAGATTGATGGATTCAATAGATGGCTATATAGACAAAATGATGATGAGTTAATGGATGTACTGATGAAGGATAGATGAATAATTGAATGATGGTGGATAGATTAATCAATACATGATCCCTTCACTGAATGAGTGGACGGAGGGATGGATGATTACATATATGGATGATGGATGGATGGATGGATGATTCCTTACTGGATGGATGGACAGAGGGATGGGTGCTACACAGATGATATTAAATGTTAAATCTACAGTCCCTTCTATAAGTTTTGCAATAGCAATACCAATGAATTAGTTTTTTGTGTGCACTGAAGAGATTTGTGTGTAAAAGATGAATATATGTAAGATCAGACTTTCAGCTTTTATTTCCTGGTATTTAAGCTTGTATTTCACTGAGCGGCAAATGCTGACAAAGTGAATTTTGGATTTGCCAACTTTTCTGATGAATGTTGATGACAATCAATGTTCGTCTGTTATTTTGTGACAGAAAATAAAACATTCAAATATTTTTTATCAAACCACCCAATTCTTCAAGTGAGAATTTAACAGAATGTTTTAACTAAAAGAAATAAAAAAAAATTCACATTTGGTTGTTTCCCTCTCTCACAATAACTGCACAATGTCTATGGCCCAGAGACTCCACCAGAGTTCTTCATTGGTTTTGCCTTTGCAGGCTTTTACCACAGCATCCTTTAGATGTTATCTGTATTGCTGGGTTTCTCCCTTCTCCTCAGGAGGCGAAATCCAGGTTCGTTTGGGTTAAGTTCTGGTGATAGAGTTGTCCAGCCCTAAACCTGCCATTTTCCTTTCTGATAAAGTCTTTTGGTGAGGAGGCAGTGTGTATAGGATCACTTTCTTACTGCGTAATAAAGTTCCTACTCATTAGTTTGTATGCATTTCTGCCCACATTGGATGAAAATGTTTCTACAGACTTTTGTGTTCAGTAACACTGTTATGTCTGTTAAAGAAGCAGTGATCAGGGCTGTAACCTAACAAATTAAAAATTTGAGGACAACCGAGGCAGAGGGTCTGGGTGTGCAGCCTCCCAGGAGCCGGGGAAATGGAAGCCAAGCAAATTTTTCAATGTATTTAAGAAAATAGTTGCTCTTAAAACACATTTTTAAATTGATTAAAGCTTTATATTGCATTTACATATTCCTTCAGTGTTTTATTTATAATACTGAAAAAATATAACATAACTTAAAATGACTTTATATTTTTAAACAATCGATGTGTTTAATCTATAGTAAAGAACAATTCAGCTAACCTGACACCTGATCTCTTACACAGGTGCAAATCAGTGTTATGAAGATGATTAAAAAGTTCACGTAAAAGGGGCATGTCTGAAGGCAAACACAGCTTTAAAATCATGGCAAGAGCTGTGTATTTTTCACAAGAGGAGTGTGCAGTAGAATATTATGAGTTTAAAACAACCCTTACAGCAAAGTTCCTCACCATGGGGGTAAATAAAGTACAACACCGTGGGGGTAAATAAAGTACAACACCGTGGTGGCAAATAAAGTACAACACTGTGGGGGTAAATAAAGTACAACACTGTGGGGGTAAATAAAGTACAATACCGTGGGGGTAAATAAAGTACAATACCGTGGGGGTAAATGTGACGATGATATTTAAATAACATGCATTTTAGTCAATGAATTAGTTGTGATGATGAATAAAGTATGGTGTGGTTTCTGCCATGTATGTACAGAAATAATTTGATCTTCATTTGTTTTTAGTGCTCCTTTTTATGGTACTTGTTAGGCTACATGTACAGTTTCATGGTCTTCATTTATAGAAGTACAGTATGTACTGTATGTTATTGTTTATGGTATTTTAATTAGTAATATTTATGTGTATGAATGGAATTAAATAAAATAAATCATTATTCCACTGAGTATAATTAGAGATGTCCAGTCACAAACAGAACTTAAGTGAATGCCAAACCAAAACCAGACGGGCGAGCTCTCCAGAGGGTGATGCGATCAGCAGAGCGTACCATCCGTATCAAGCTTCCTGACCTGGACACTATATACAGCACGCAGTGCTGGACCAAGGCCAGGAAGATAATGAAGGGCCTCAGCCATCCCAACAATGGACTCTTCTCTCTGTTGCAGTCAGGAAAACGTTTCGTTCCTTGAAAGCAAACACTGAGCGAATGAGGAGGAGCTTCTTCCCGCAGGCTATTCGGGCCCTGAACCAGAACAATAGTACCTGGACATTGTAGACTCTCCCCCACACATAAACATCCACCTCAGCTGATTGTTGCACACAGACACTTTACACTTTACAGACACTTGTCACTTTGCACACAGATACTTTACAGAGAAGACAATTACTTGAAAAATCGCCACAGCATTATATTGCCTTTATATTTGCATTTATATTTCACTTATATTTCATTTTATGTATATTTTTGTATCCTATATTTTATTTTATATTTATATTTTATTTTATTCTATACATTTTCTTTATTTTCTATTTTTGCATTTTTATATTTATACTGACCTTTAACTATAAAATCCTTTAAATAGTTTTAGTTATAGTTATTGTTCTTTTCTTCTTGTTGCTTTGATAGTTTATTCTTCACATTTTTTGACAGTCATACTAAGCATTTCACTACATGTTGTACTGTGTTTAATTTGTATGTGACAAATAAAAATATAACTTCACTTGGAAAAACGGGTGTGGTCTGATGGTAAATATGTTCTGTTCTGTGCTGTTTAACATATCGAGATGTAGATTCCAGGGAATAAAACATGAAATTCTGGTCTCTCACATATAAATATCTTCATGCACAGCAAAAACTAATTCATTGGCCTTGCTGTTCCAGTACTTTTGGAAAGGACTGTTCAAGACTGTTAACTGTATTAATGACACATTGAGCATTATAAATAATCACACTCTACAGTGACCTTATGACCTTTGTGAACCCAAGACCTTTACCATAGTTCCAGTGTTTGAGGTTGACATGAGTGTGGACTGAAGAAGAGACAGGAAGAAGGACAAAATAGAGACATTATATATGAATACTGTAGACACACACACACACACACACACACACACACACACACACACACACACACACACACACACACACACACTTATGCACTTGCTCATTATCGGTACCTTCCAGTGCGTACTTCATATCCTGAGCGAAGAGTGTCCAAATGACATCAGCACTCAGTTTTCCTACATTTAGCTCCTGAGGAAACCTGCACACACACACACACACACACACACACACACACACAGACAGACACACACACCCACCCACACACACACACACTCAGATTTGTGTGTCCTCATAGATTAGTAGTGTATGTATAAAATGTGTTTTGTAGAGAAGAGGGTATAGAGTGTTTTGTGTGTGTGTGTGTGCGTGTGTACTTACTGGTTTACAACAGGTGTGTATGAATTCCTGTCCTCTTCAATAATAGACACTATCAGTGTAATGAGTTTTGGCCAGAAGTCCAGGTTCTGGATGCTTGGCCCTGCCTCCTCATCCTTTAGCTCCTCCCCTTTCTCCTCCTCATCTCCCTCTTTCTTTCGTTTCTGATGAAGAAGACAGCCAGCACACATGCACACACACACAAACACAGTCAAATAAGCTGTGTGTGTGTGTGTGTGTGTGTGTGTGTGTGTGTGTGTGTGTGTGTGTGTGTGTGTGTGTGTGTGTGGG
>JAOUQZ010043685.1:0-12657 GCA_028564935.1 Neosilurus hyrtlii | reverse complement strand
CGACAACATAGCTCCCAGGATCATTAGGACACGCAAACCCCTCCACCACGATAAGGTGGCGATTCGAGGAGGGGAATATTTTTAGATTCCTCCCTAATTTAATTTTACTATGTAAAGCTGTCAGTTGTAAAAAATCAATGTCAGTTGTAAAAAGCGCTGTACAAATAAAACTAACTTGACTTGACCTGTTACTTGCTTAAACGAGTTTAAACGAGCATCACATGCTTGAAATAAAATTATTTACCCACAATTTTAAAAAGGTGCCAATAACTTTGTCCGGCTCATTTCTTGAGTGAAATTATGTCAAATTTGGCCTTTTTTCTCTATTTTTTGTATTATTCCAATGCACATAAAGGAAATAAAAATGTGTATACCAAAACATTTGTAATTGCAATTTTCTGGGAGAAATGGCATATTTTCTGGAAAAATTTCAGGGGTGCCAACACTTTCGGCCACTACTGTATATATAATGTATACTACCATTCAAATCTTTCATATCACAGAAATTTCCTTGGTTTTAAAAAATAAAGCACATTTTTTAAATTAAAAAAATAATAAATTGAAATACTGTCTAGATACCATTCATTTTTCAAGGAATGTAATGTAATTTAATTAGTGGTCATACCCATTTTCAGCAACTGTCATACTTGTGTTCCAGTGGCTCATAGCTAATCCAAGGCTAACTTAATTAATAATTTAAAAAAAAGTCCTTTTGCAGTTATGTCAGCACAGCTGATTAAAGATTAAATTCCTTCAGCAAGTTAAATATCTCGAGAATAAGCATCCCTTATATGGTTTGTATTTTTATCTGGTTTCACCCAAATGATGATGGGTTCTCAAGATTTGTTCTTCAAGTTAGTTGAGGGAGTTTTTTGTCACCTTGGGCTTGCTCATTAGGGAAATGTAAGGTTTGTAGAAGTGTTTAAATGTTTAAATTCCTTTTTTTTTATTCTGTAAACCTGCTTTGTGACAATGTCAGTAGGAAAAAAATGCTATACAATCGCTATACTTTGATTATAGACTCAAAATCGCCAATGAAGGTAATTCTGTGAAAGAAATTGCCAAGAAACTGAAGATATCATACAAAAAAACCCTGTGGATCAGCTTCACCATATGGTACCAGAAAGTGTCCATCAAGCCAGTCCAACTTGGGGAGGTGCTTCAGAAAGCATGCGGTGAGCTTTCTTCATCTCACCCCGACAAATTGCTAAAGGTCTGCAAGGCTGTGAAAGTTGCAAATGGAGGATTTTTTGATGACAGAAATTTCAAAAGGACAAAATTATTTCAAGCAAAATTCATTATTTTTAATGTTGTCAATGTCTTTACTATTTTTTTTCATCCATTTTGCAACTCATTTGATGCATATAAGTTCATATATTTTTAAGGGAAATTTGAAATTTTCTGGATGACCCCAAACTTTTTAATGTCAGTTTGTATATATGTATTGGGGTACATATAAATATTGGGATGTGTGTGTCATTCAGAATCGACAACAGGAGGTGCGGCTCTGGGATTACAGGAAGATCAACTCCTCTCTGTGCTCTGTGTCCTTAGCTACCTCCAGTGGGTGAGTCTCAAAATAAAACAAACAAAATAATGACTGTTTTATTAAATAGTGTTTTGTGGGTGGGTGTCTATGTTTAGTGATTGGCAAAGTACTCAAATGAAGCAGATAAGGCCCCTTCACAGTGCATTGTATTGTTGCATTTGCTTTTTCTTTTTTATTATTTTACTTTTTCCTTCTTTTTTTATATAAAAATAAAATGTAAAATATGTTGTAAAACATGTCTCAGCAAAATAAGCAAATATTCTATAAATGGCTATAAGTAAATAGCAAACTGAAAGGAGCTTCACTTGATTAGTGCACATCATATTCCAGTATTTGTCCCATATTCATCATTGACAGAAAATCTAAAAACTGTGCTTAAACATGAAACACAACACCAGGAGAATCAAGAATGAAGAACAGAGTTGATATAAATATTTTCCTATTCCACTGCATTTAGTCTATAATTCTGGGAGCTGTTTGTCAACATTATAAACATTAATTACTCTTTAAAGCATTGCACACTTATACATCTACAATTATTAGTAAAGTACACTACAGTTATGAAAATGCAAATATTTATCTAATACATAGAAGCATGCTTCATTTTTAAACAGATATCCTTTTTTTTTTTAAAGATTTGATTCTAACTATTCTATACAATGTAGACAACTGTACAATGCTTATGCCCAAACTTTTCATAATGTTTATGTTACGCCGGTACCAAGAATTGATAGACCCAAATGCAGGACAGACACGATAAGCCCAGGGGAAAACAGGGATCCTTTATTAGTAACACGGATAACGTGGCACATGAACACTATGAAATCTCGGCTGGATCTTGGTGCATACAATGAGATACGTCCTCTCTCTATGACGGCACAAGCTCTCCATGAAGATGCGAGCGCTCACTCAATGCGATCCCCAGACGGCTCTCAGGGGGAGGTTTCTGCCTGTTTGTATGTATCTCATCATTGATACTAGCACCAGGGATCTCTTTAAGCCTCTTTCTAGATATGTCCCTTTTTTTAGGCTATGTTCCAAGACCCCTTGAACGGCCCTCTTAACCTCCTCCCTGATCTCCTTTCTGGCTCCAACACGCTCCACTCTGCTTCCCATTTCAGATTCAGATTCAGACTCAGATTCTGATGAATTCGGTGAGCGTGAATGTGGAGAATCTTTCTGTGGCTTTTCTTTTTTTTGTCTCATCTTTTTCTTCTTACCAGTCTTTGTCTTGGTCTGTGATTCCTGATCTGATTCCACAACAGATTCAGAGCTGCTATCTCTTACAGCCCCCCTCTTCTTGCGTCTTTTCTTGATTACTATGAATTTACATTGGCTGCCCTCCTTTGATGCTACCCCCTCATGAGTGGAGAAAGAGCTTGATTTGTATCGGCGGGACGGGATCTATACGGATCACCAAGTCAACTAGGTCCTCGAACTCGGCTGTAGTTTCGTGAGGGGCAAGGTGGTCCTTGATCTCCTTGCCGAGCCCGCTGACAAAGGCGTCCTTAATGGCCGCGGAATTCCAGCCGCTGTCAGCGGCCAATGTGCTGAACTCAATGCCGTAATAGATCACCCTCTGAGAACCTTGTCTCAATCCGAGCAGCGCCCTGGAAGCTTTGCGAGCTGGGGAGGAGTGATCAAACATGCGCGTGAGTGTTTCCTTGAGTGCAGCTCGCACTGAACTAAGAAGGTGTGGCACTTCCCGGATTTTCTCGAAAACTTATTGGGCGGGACGAGGCGAAAGGGACAAGGTGGGGGGTTACTGGAGGCAGGGTTGCGAGTGGCGGTGGGGATGCCAGTGTGGTTGGCAGGGGTGAAATCAGCCACTCCAGAGTCGCAGTTATCTGGCTCAGCTGCGCACTCAGCAGATTCACCGATTCATCCACTCAGCAGTGGATTTGGATCTGCTTAAATGTGACATGTAAATGAAGAATAAATGTGAACAAACATTTTGTTTGAATATGTTTACTGAAAAAAGTACTTTGAACCTAGGGTCACTGAACATGACAATTTTTACAATTAAGTCTAATTCACTGCGTTTGTGCAACGATGCATGCATGTTCGGTGTTGCAGTCCTGTCTGTCAACCTGGAAGTGCCTGCACGTGCTGTGAGGTGAAGCACACCTTTGACAGTGTAGCATGGAATGAAGAGAGGAAGGCAGAATATGACTCTTGGCTTTAGGGCTAATGTAGATTCTCTGTACAAATTCATTCATCATTCATTCATCATCTTCCGCTTCTTCTGGGGTCGGGTAGCAGCAGTCCAAGCAGTGAGGTCCAGACGTCCCTCTCCCCAGCCACTTACTCCAACTCTTCCGGGGGGACGCCAAGGTGTGCCCAGACCAGCCGAGAGATGTAGTCCCTCCAGCGTGTTCTGGGTCGACCCCAGGGTCTCTTCCCGGTTGGACATGCCCGAAACATCACACCAGGGAGGCGTTCGGGAGGCATCCTAATCAAATGCCAGAGCCACCTCAACTGGCTCCTCTCAATGCGAAGGAGCAGCTACTTCGAGTTCCTCCCGGATTACGGAACTTCTCACTCTATGTCTAAGGGAGACACTGCCACCCTGCAAAGGAAACTCATTTCAGCTGCTTGTGTTCGTGATCTTGTTCTTTCGGTCACTACTCAAATCTCGTGACCATAGGTGAGGGTAGGAACGTAAATTGAGTGGTAAATTTAGAGCTTTGCCTTCTGGCTCAGCTCCCTCTTCACCATGACGGACCTGTACAAGCTCCGCTTTACAGCAGAGGCTGCACCAATCCGTCTGTCAATCTCCTGATAAATCCTTCCCTCACTCGTGAACGAGACCCAGAGATACTTGAACTCCTCCACTTGGGGCAAGACCTCATTCCAGACCCGGGGGGAGCATTCCACCCTTTTCCAACTGAGAACCATGGCTTTGGACTGTGAGGTGCTGATTCTCATCCCAGTCGCTTCACACTCAGCTGCAAATCGCTCTAGCGAAAGGGATGCTGCAGTATCTAAATGTGTCTGCATAATATCTGAGCCTGTTCTTGTGAGAATTCTGTCAATAATGGGAGTGGCCAGTGCAGTCACCCAGATTTCAACCCTACTGAGCTCTCTTGGGCCCTTCGCTCTGGCCACCCTGGATGGCTGGGACCTGGCGGGGTTGGCGGCAGCTGGTCTTGGCTCGCCGGAGCCTGTGCTCCGTGGCCACAGGGGGCTCTGTCTGGGGCTCTCCTCTGCCACCCTCTGGGTGGGTCTGGGGTTGTCCTCGGTGTGGGTTGGCTTTGGTTTGTGCTCCAGGGTTGCTGCTGATGGCCTGGGTCTCTGGGCTGCCCTGGTCTGCCTCTGGCCTCTGTGGAGGTGTGATCGCATTTGCACTCATCTCAACTCATTGCTGATCACTTACTTGTTCCTCATGTTCTGCATGCTGACATGGTCACTAGGTTGTCTGTTGGGTTTGTACACCAAAAGCTGTTATTATTTTTTGTATACATGTGTATATATTTATAAAGTAAATAAATAAAGAAATCAGATTATTGAGGGGAGCCTTATACCCATAAACCTCCCCTTGGAAAAGCAAATTTGTTCGGCGTAACACCGCAACCAGACTGCCATACAGCTTGCTATGATGCTGGACAGTATAGATAAAAAAAAAGTTTTAAAAAAATAGAAAAAGAAGAAAAAAGAAAAAATATCAGTAGTTAATATGGTGAAGTTTTGATTATTCATTTTGCAGTCATGGAAAATGTGAAATCTTCTAGGTGACTCCAAACTTTTGAATGGTAGTTTATATACAAAACAGGTACTTATATACTGTGTCACCTACAAGGAATCATGTACGAGTTTCCGTAGTACAATGGTGCCTCCCTGTTTGAGGATTTATTACTTGTTACTTTCTTCTCCCCATCACACGGTCCATCCCTTGTTTTGGTGTGATGGCTAGAGTGTGACCCAGAGGGATATGCCAGCGAGAGCTAAGCTCCTGGTAGGGCTACCCATGCTTGACCGGTCGAAGGCTAGAGGTCAGATAAATGTGGACCACATCACCTAGATGCAAAATAGGTTTGAATAGGGTTAACACACCTACCTGGAAAAGATGGACCCTGTTAGAGAATCATTGATGACAACGATCCAAGCTGTACATCTGGGTGAAACCTATGACACAGTGCAGCAAAAGCCGAACGGAAACTGCAAGGCCGATCCCCCTTCTGACACCCAGGACAAAAATAAGACTAGCCACGTGGAATATTAGGACAATGTATGAAGCAGGGAGAACCACCCAAATAGCAAGGGAAATGAAGAACTTCCAGATAGGAGTACTTGAACTGAGTGAGACAAGGTGACTGCAGACAGTACAGCTAAAACTTTCATCTGAAGAGAAGCTGTTGTATTCGGGACACACAGAGGATGGAGCCCCTACACTGAGGGAGTGGCCTTGATGTTGGCACCGGAGTCATGTCTGTTTCCCGCCTAAGTTGTCTCCCACCTGTTTCCAGTTAAGCCCAATTGTTACCCTACTTATACCCTACCCTGGTTGAGCCTCCTTGTCAGATCGTCTTTGGAGTTTGATGTGATTGCTGCTGACTGCTTCTAGTCTATCGAGTGCCTGCTCTTTCCCGGATTATTTACTTGTTTGGATTATCTTCTGTGTTTTTGACTTCCTGTGTTTATAGAGATCTTTTGATGCCCCTTTTGGACCTTATTTTGTGTTTTTTGTTGTATCAGTTGTCAGTAAAACAACTGAACTGAGTCTGCGCTTGGGTCAAAAACTTAGATATCCTTGAGAATTACCTAATTTCCCAGTACAGTTTATCAATCAAGATAAATTTAGGGTGATGATTTTATCATCAGATCAGATTTTGTCATCAGATCACTACCTTGTTGTGACAAAAATGAAGCTTTGTCTCAAGAAATACACCAACATGAACAAAAGGAGGACAAGTTACAGCGTCTGACTGCTCAGAACAAAGATACACAAGCAGCATTCCAGATCATCCTTTCCAACAGGTTCCAACAATTACAAGAGCTGATAGAAGATAGTGAGACAGACATCGAAACACAGTGGGAATGCAACAAGAAACTCTGGCATGACACATTTGAGGAGGTTCAGGGCAAGAAAAAGACTCAACATAAGCAGCTGATAGAGAAGTGAAGAGGAGCATCCGAAGGCTACGAGGGAATTTATTGATGACCTTGCCAGTCAAGCAGAGGAAGCAGAACCTGATAGACCTGCACCTGGTAACCAAGAAGCTGACCGGCAAATTCCAACAAACAGACAGAAGCCAGTGAAGAAAAAGAACGGAAACTGATGAGCTTCGAGAGCCACCAAGCTCAAAAAAGATGGTGTGAATTGCTTCGAAGTATACCTCATATGTTTCGGATAATCGATGTTTAGGGCATACAGAAGGCTAAAGAGGTATGCCAAGGCAGTTGAGAGGTCTGGAATGTCAGGCAGCATGATGTTTTCTTCCAACACAGTTGTCTGGTCTGGAGAGTTGTCATGCCGGCTTTGTCATCTAATAGGACAGTGAAGATGGTAACAGATGGACCTTGCAGCACTGGGTCCAAATTGTCAGAGTCCTGAGAAAAAACCAATGGATGGATTATTGAAAGCTAATATAAGAAAACAAATAGTACCATGCAACAGACTTGCCATTGAAATTGTGGAGGTTTTAACCAGATAAAGCAATCACTTTCTTTAATTAATGACTGTAGTTATCACCCACCAACCTTGTAATTAGTTTAATACATAATTATTTTCTGCTAAGCAACACCTGCCAACAATGGCCAGATGTTTCCCTTAAGCAAACAAAAGGGAGTAGAGTTAAAGTCATAAAATCATCACCCTAAATTTATCTTGATTGATAAACTGTACTGCGAAATTAGGTAATTCTCAAGGATATCAATAAGGTTTTGACCCAAGCGCAGACTCAGTTCAGTTGTTTTATTGAAAACTGATACAACAAAAAACATAAAACAAGGTCCAAAAGGCGCATCAAAAGATCTCTATAAACACATGAAGTCAAAAACACAGAAGATAATCCAAACAAGTAAATAGTCCGGGAAAGAGCAGGTATACTACTGTAGTGAACTTGTACATAAAGCAAAATCAGAAATCCGTTTTTGGTAATGAAGATAAAGCACAGATCAGACTGTTAGACATACATTTTTACTGAAGCATCTCCACTAAGGTGGTTTTGTTACAGCCAACACCTTTTCTGTGTCTCTGTTTTAAGAATGTATATTCATGCTCTTCTAAACATACCAGGAAAAGGAGCATTTCACTCACCTCTTCACCAAAGTAATACAGGTGCTCTTCCATCTCCTGACCAAAAGTTACCTTCTTAGACCAGTAGAGTTTCAGCAGCCCAGGCACTAATTTGTCAAGAGATACATTGAAAGTCCCCAGGAGGTCTTTGCTTATGATCCAATTAAATTCTTTAGATATCTAAACAAGATACTTAAAAAAAATATTGCCAGTTATTTATAAAAACAATGTCAGGATTTTCCTGAACTGAAAATTATTTGGTAGCTTGTTCAGAGTTTGCACCATATGAAATGCCTGACCATGTTACCTACAGCAAAACATATTTCAAATAGCCAAACAAGACAAGATGTCAGTACCCTTTCCACCAGTGTTAGAAAACTTATTCCTTCGTCATCCACCCTCCTCTCAGTCAATAATGGATTCCTCTCTCTCCATCACCAGTACTGGGAAAAACTTATAATCAAAGAACAGTACGTGGTGTGGATACAAGATTCGTTTATTAAAGTCGTCTCAAGACAGTCAAAATCAGCAGTATTTATACATCTAAACTAGGTGAGGTCTACTTTCAGTTATCTTTAAGAGAGGACAGTACAGAAACAATACCAAATAGGGTGTGTGCTTGCGTGCATGAGTGCGCTCAAGGCACAGATAGTGAGCAAGGCGAGCGCCTGCCCTGCTGATTCAATGGTACAAGATGTTGAGTGGCAATAAGGACAGACAGATAGGGTCACATTGAGTCATAGTGGAGAATTATAGTTACAGCACAGCCTGTTTTACAAAAGAGTACATAGTTTAATGCTATAACAGGTTTGTTGCTGGAGCAGTGGTAATAGCGAATGGATAATAAGAAATAATACTCATAAAAGATAACGCTTTATTTCCCCTCAGTCCCCCATTTTATACCCAAACTAAAAGGGTATAAATCATCTATTTGGAAGTGGGAAATATTCTGGTGGCAGCTAGCTTGTGCTGGTAATTCTGCCCCAAGTGTCAGAATGCCAATCAGGATGAGGATAGCCATACTGGTCACTGGCTATGTTCTTTGTCCCGTCAATCCTTTAGCAGTCGCTGCTGGCCTATGTCCTGAAGCTTGCAAGTGCAGGTCCTGCACCGAGGAGGATGTCCATTCACTGCAGAAGGGGATTATTGGAGGGACCCGCGGTGGTGTCTTTGTCAGGGGTTTCTTTGATGGCATGCCTATGAGGGGTCTGAAGAGTGCCTGTAGGTAACTCATGAGGATGAACAGTCACTTACGTCCTGAAATACAAAAAGAGTAATAATAGACAGAATTTCCGTCATGCAATCAAGGTAAAGCACTCCGGGGGGTATTTCTTTAATCTTGTTGCGTGGATCCACTGTGGAAAAAATCAGTTAAGACAGCAGTACATGTTATCACAACTATCTCTGCTGGTCCCTCATACTTACAATCACCTAATTTCCTGGGTTTTATTGATTTTACCAGGACAGTGTCACCCACTTGAAAAGGGTTTGTATGGTTTGTGGCGATGGCGGGGGCCACCTTAGTCATTGGTTCATAGCTTTTTGAGAGAGTGTCAATGATCATTTCAAAAATGATCTCATGTGGTGAGAGATGAACATCTTTTCTAGGTGTCATTCACAGTTCAGCTAAGACAGCTGGTAACAGATCAACCCAATTCTTGCTCCCTGTTGACTGCATGGCTTTGGTTAGCTTGTCCTTTAGCGTTCTGTTGGTTTGTTCTACAATACCATAGGACTGGGGGTGATATGGGATGCGAAAGTGCCAATTCAAAGACAAATACTTGCAGATCCTGAGAAATGGGAGGCAATGCGAAGGCTAACAGAAACGATCGTTGTGATCGTACCAGAGGCTGTCGGGGCCTACGGTGGCTTTTGTAATTGCCAATGGGCAGTGTCATTTGGTGTGGTGGAGCCCTGAAGTGAGTGCAAATCTAGGTCTGGGATGAGAGCACTGGCCAATTGTGCGTCGTCAGCATAAAGAAAATTTGTTTGGCAGCACCGTCTTTTGCTGCACGGTCGGCAAGGAGGTTACCCCTAATTTCAGGAGAGTCCCCGCGACAGTGTGCCTTCGTTTTAACAATGGCCAGACTGTGAGGGAGATAGCAAGCATCGATGAGGTCCTGGACCAATTAAGAACGCAAAATGGGTTTCCCCTCCACCGAGTGGAAACCGTGAGATTGCCAGATGCACCCAAAGTCATGAGCAATACCAAAAGCGTAATGTGAGTCAGTGTATATGGTGACATCCTTACCCATTAAGAGAACACACACCCATGTCAGAGCAAAAAGCTCAACCACCTGTACAGACGCAAAAGGGAGTGCAAAAGTTTTGACGATAGTGTCTGGAAGGGCACAGACAGAATATCCACAAAGGAACTTACCATCGTATGGTTTATAACACATCTTATGGTTTATAACACTTTCTACAAAAAGGATGTCTCCTCCCTCCAATGGGGTAGAGGAGAGGTCTAGACGAATGCTAGTGGAATGTACAATTTCAGACAAACAATCATGATATGTATCAGGAAGTGTGTCATCCTGAGCGTTAATGAGGCACGAGAGCGCATGACCTAAAGTGTCGAACGAGGAAGTGGGCCTGATTTCGAGGTTGCTTGTGGAACAAAGAATAGTTTCATAGCCAGATCTACGCTGAGCAGTCATATGTTGCGTTTGTAAGTTCTGAAGGACCTATTTGACCTGATGTGGGGAATGTAAAATCAAAGGGTGTGACAGCACCAATTTTTCAGCATCTTTTACTGTTAATGCACAGGTAGCAACAGCCCTAGGCAACCCTTGGGCGATGATGTCAAATGTTTTAGAGAGAAAAGCACATGGTCTTAACCCCCCCCACGTTCCAGTGACAAGATCGCAGAGGCAGTACCACCATGCTCACAGGTACAGAGATGAAGGGGTTTCTGATAGTTTGGTAGCCCCAAGGCTGGTGCAGAGCAGAGCGAACTACAGAGAGCTTCGGAGGCCGCAATCATGTCAGGGGTCCATGACAATGGCTGCTGCAACAGGTCTTGGTGAGAAATAGCAGAGCACAGACGTTTATCATAAAAGGAACAGTCCGGTATTCATTGTGGGCAGTAATTCATGAGGCCTACAAAGGCCAGCAGAGCGTGTTTGGTTGCAGGACATTTGGTTTCCAGGATAACCTTGATCCTGTCCTGAGAAAGGCGTTTACTGCCCTGAGAGAGTTCAAATCCCAGATACTTTAGATTGAACTTGCAAAATTGGAGCTTTGATTTGGATACCTTGAAACCCTTGTTCGCCAGGTGTTTGAGGAGGCGAAGAGAAGCACAGTTCACAGACGTCATTGGACATAGCTAAGACCAAAAAGTTCATCCGCGAACTGTAAGACAACAGAATCAGTGGGGAGAGTCAGATTACACAGTGCGTCTCTTACCACCACTGCGAAGACTAAGGGTGAGTCAATGAAGCCCTGGGGAAGGCGTGTCTAAGTATACTGCTTGCCCCTGTTAGTGAAAGCGAAGAGTCTGTGCTGGGTCTGTTTTTCTACAGGAACACTGAACAAAGCAGAGCATAGGTCAATTACAGAGAAGTGAGAATGATGGCATGCTAGATGCCATAATTGAAGCCACATCAGGTACAACAGGTGCTACAGGAATAATAATGCCATTAATCTTTCATAAGTCCCGAGTGAACTGCCAGGTCCCATCAGGCTTAGGAACTGGGTTGACCGGTGTGTTATAGGAGCTAACACATGTTTTAATAACTCCCTGCTGTAATAGCGATTGTAAGATACTGTCAATCCCCAGTGTTTAGCTTCAGACAGAGGTTATTGTTTTACAAATACCAGGGGCCTAATGTACAAAGACTTGCTTGGAATTCCTACTGAAAAATGGAGTACGCTTAAATCCAGAAAACATCGTACGCACAAAAAAATCCAGATGTATGAATTTGTGCGTACACATGAATCCAAGCACATTTCCTTTAAACATCCGAATCGAGGTGGAATTGAGCGCTCATGTAGGAGTACCCGACCCCTCCCTGTCCATGCCTCCATTTAAATATGCAAATTATATTTAATTGAACCCTGCACCGGAGATTCCCGTCTTTGCAGGACCAGAAAACCCTTATAATATGAGGAAGACGGAGATGTGCGCAAAAATGTGCTGTTTGGCACGCTGTCCTCCGACATTAACACCAAACGCAGGAGGTCTGAGTGGGAGAGTGTGTGTGAGGGAGTCAATGCTGTGGGGTCGAAAAGGTGAACACACGGAGTTAAAAAGGAAGTGGTCAGACTTGAAGGTGTACGTTAAGCGGAGGATGGCTGCCCACCGCCAAAGTCTGGCACATTCAGGCAGGGGAGAGGAGTGGAGGACCTCACCCTGCTTGAACAGAGAGTCGCCGCAGTCATAGGTGACACTGCTCTTTCAGGGGTGGTGGGAGCGCATGTGGGGTCTCTGATCACCCCCAAGCTCACAGCCCTGAAAGATAGAAGTTCATGTGGAAATGTGTGCATGCTCTTTGGTTTGGCAAATGTAAACATGCCAGTACAAGGATGAGGATATCCAAGACTTTGACTCATGTTTAAGTACGATTTATTTATTTTTTTAAAACAGACAGTGAGACGGAGGACACGCAGCCACAGACTCGGGGATTCCTCCATCATCCGTGGCGGCTCAGGAAAAAACTGTTACTCAGACAAAATGAGGAAGAAACAGAAAATTTCCTATTAAGGTTTCTTTCTCATTTTGTCTGGGCCAGTTTTCCCTTGCCCCTGTCAACAGAGTCAAAAAGAAAACCCATCCTCATTTTGGTGACACCATATGTGACCCGATCTGGCAAAATGAGTCGGAAGTCGCAGGTAGTGATTTCGAGATATAGGCCCTTTAAGTGAAACA
>JAOUQZ010043684.1:0-12658 GCA_028564935.1 Neosilurus hyrtlii | reverse complement strand
ATATGTGTGTGTGTGTGTGTGTGTGTGTGTGTGTATATATATATATATATATATATATATATATATATTATAAGCCTATGTAATAATTTCAACCATTTTTAAGTATTTGGTCATAAAACAAATTACTGAAATAACATAAATATAATATACATTTTTGGTTCTCAGTAATTTCATTGTGCAGGTTTTGGTAAAGTGACTGCCCATGTTCTTATAAACATAATTGCCATCTCAAACTTTTGACTGGTACTGTGTACTTACTGTAATAACTGCGGTATAAAGTTTGTTTTGTATATAGGATAATAATCAAGATTATGTCTTATGTTTCTCAGGAAATAAACACAGAGTAAGTACAAAATGCGTATTGTCTTAGTCTGGAATATAGAACAGACTACAGGGTGAAAATTCTCTACCATCTGCTCAGTAACAAAGGACACCTGCAATTTAATATAACATGACAATAAGGAACCATATAAAAAGGGGGCAGCCATAGGCTATTAGTTAGAGAAGCGGTTTTGGGACTGAAATTAGCTACCCCACGCACAGGTTTAGGTCATAGGGAGTGCTTGTGCAAAAGTTAGCTAAGCAATGTCCTGGACAAAGTTATTGTCACACCGCCCACCAAGTTCCAAGGTCATGTGCCAAGGTCAAAGGTCACATATTCAAGTTACCTACCCCACACAAAGGATTAGGTTATAGGGAGTGCTTATGCAAAATTTCTGAAAACTATCATGCATATGAGCCAAGGAAAGGCCCAGACAAATTTTTTAAGTTTAAGGTCCCTATGCCAAGGTCAAAGGTCACATATGCAAATCTACCCTCCACACATGTTTAGGTCATAGGGAGGGCCTATGCAGAACTTCAGAAAGTTGTCCTGTGCATGAGCCGAGCAATGGCCTGGACAAAGCCACAGGCCATTGCACACCAAGCCAATGACAGTAACCCCCAGCTATAACTGGCTTAGGGGTAAAAACCATTTCTACTTTGGATATAAATTTTAATGTAAGATCTTTATTGCAAGCTCCACTATTTGCACTTTGAGCTGATACTTCGGCAATGGAATGGCATGAAACATAAGTTATAAAAGAAATCACAATTGTTGTCCACACATTGCAAACAATTTTGCTTATTGTTGGATGTATCTGAATTATTTTGTCTGATATGTTGAATGTGTCCATGTGGTATGTCCATTATAAACAGGGATTGCTAGTTTTTTTAAAAATATTAGGTCCAAAATGTGATTTTACCCAGTTTCAGAGAATTACCCATTTTCTAACTTTTTTCTTTTCACTTCACTTTTCACTTCACCAGTTTGTTGGTCCATCACATCACATAAAATGTAAAAAAAAAACATTTAGATTATAGGTTAGGCAACAAAATCATGATAAAAATTTTTGCAGGTGGTCACAAGGACGATTTGAATTAGTTAAATAAATTGTTGCAAGCTAAGAGCTTCTCACAAATTACTGCACACTTTCTCTGATTTTTATGAAATAACTCTATTAAAATTTAACAACCAAGAGAATACAAGGCATATTGACCAATGAAATTATCAGTGCCCTGTTAGAAGTGTTCACTTTGCTGAAATAATTAGAAAAGTTAGATTTACAGCATGGGAATACATCCATGATAATATAAGTGTTTATTATGCTTAGTTATGCCAACACTTTTCCCTAAACAAACTGTTTAGATATCACAGAAACTTACACATTGCTGTCATTAGTCTATTTGTTGAAGAATCATCACAGAAGTCAAGCTGATGCGTGCTGTGCATAGACATTCGGTGTAGAAAAAATTCCTGCTGAGGAAAAGTTACGGGGGGGCAGATGTAGTTCCAAGGGTCAAGTGGGGGTCATGGAGGCAGGGAAAAGCATCTAGAAACGAGTTGATGCGTTCTGTGTATTGATGTTCAGTTAAGAAAAAAATTCACTCCCGCTAATTAAACATTAGATTTTTTTGCCGAGGTCATGGAGGCATGGAAAATAACGGCAGGTGCTTACATAAAAATAACATATAAATAACATAAGCAGTAAAATGAGCTTGTTGCATGAAAAAAAGGCATGGCATTCATGAAAGGCATGGCGGAGCCTGCCAGCTGCGCTCATCACTGCACGGGCTAGAACAGAGCTTAAAGCTGTTCCACTTATCGAGGGAACTCCCTCCTGGTACTTTACCCAACCCAACAACAACAAGGAAAAACCTGCAGGGTTGAATCCAGTGAATGGCTCAGTGCACAGCACAAATACCGTATTTGTGCAGAAAAAAATTCTAGCTGTTTTTGATACCGTAATGCACTGTAATTTTTAGATTTCATTTTGCGTCTTGCTGGCACAGCACTCAGTTTCTTTTGATCATTTTCATTTCATCATTTCATTTTCCTCCGCTTGTTCTGGGGTCGGGTTTTGGGGGCAACAGCCTAAGCAGTGAGGTCCAGATGTCCCTCTACCCAGCCACTTCCTCCAGCTCTTCCGGGAGGACTTCAAGGCATTCCCTGACCAGCCGGGAGATGTAGTCCCTCCAGCTTGTTCTAAGTCAGCCCCGAGGTCTCTTACCGGTCGGACATGCCCGAAACACCACACCAGGGAGGCGTTCAGGAGGCATTCTAATTAGATGGCCACCTCAACTGGCTTCTCTCAACTCGAAGGAGCAGTGGTTCTACTCTGAGTTCCTCCCAGATGACAGAACTCACCTTATCTCTAAGGGAGAGACCTGCCACCCTGCGAAGGAAGCTCATTTCAGCCGCTTGTATTCGAGATCTTGTTCTTTCTGTGACTAATTCAAATTCAAATTTATTTGTCACGTACAAAATCATACACAATACAATATGTAATGAAATGCTTGTTATGAATGTCCTAAAAATTAAAGAATAAAACCTATCAATATCAGGATGAAAACAATAACAATAACTATAACTATTTAAAGGTCCTTATAGTTAAAGTCAATATAAATATAAAAAATTGAAAAATATAAAATAAAATAAAAATATATAAAATAAAATAAAAATAAAAAATGGCATACAGAAATATATATAAAATGAAATATAAATGCACAATAAATGCAATATGATGAAATATAAATGCAATGGCAATTTTACAGTAACACTATGTAACGTGTCAAGTGTCTGTGTGCAAAGTGTCAAGTGACAAGTATCTGTGTGCAACCATAAGCTGAGGTAGAATGTAATGTTTATGTGTGGAGTAGAGTCTACAAAGTCCCGGTACCAGTGTTCTGGTTCAGGGCTCGAACGGCCTGCGGCAAGAAGTCCTCCTTATTCGCTCAGTGTTTGCTTTCAAGGAACAGAAATGTTTCCCTGACTGCAACAGAGAGAAGAGTCCATTGTTGGGATGGCTGAGGTTCTTTGTTATCTTCCTGGCCTTGGTCCAGCACTACTTGCTGTATATAGTGTCAAGGTCAGGAAGCTCGATACAGATGGTACGCTCTGCTGATCGCGCCACCCTCTGGAGAGCTCGCCTGTCCTGTTTGGTGCTGTTCTCAAACCAGGCTGTGATGCTTCCCATCAGGATGCTCTCAGTGGTGGAGGTGTAGAAAGTCCTTAGCACCCTTGAGGGCAGTTTAAAGTCTTTCAGGCATCTGAGATGAAAGAGACGCTGTCGGACCTTCTTCACGAGGGTTTTAACATGACAGGACCATGTGAGGTCCTGCGTGATGCAAACACCTAGGTACCGGAAACTGTCCACTCTCTCCACTGGGCTCCCGTTGATAATCAGGCTGGTAATTCCTCTCCTGCTTAGTACGGAAGTCAACTATCAGCTCCTTAGTCTTGCTGATGTTCAGGAGGAGGTTGTTGTCCTAGCATCATAATTCCAGGTTTCTAACCTCCTCTAGGTAGGCCGTCTCGTCATTGTTAGAGATCAGGCCCAACACCACAGTGTCGTCCGCAAACTTTATGATGTTGGTGGAACTGGAAGCGGCCACACAGTCGTTGGTGTATAACGAATACAGCAGGAGGCTCAGAACACTGTCCTGGGGAGCTCCAGTGCTGAGGGTAAGTGAGAGTGAGACATGGTTGCCCAACCGTACCACCTGTGGTCTGCCAGTCAGGAAGTTGGAGATCCAGCGACACAGGGATGGGTTGACGCCCAGTATCTCCAACTTAGTGGTGAGTATGGAGGGGAGTATGGGGTAAAACGCTAAACTGTAGTCAACAAACAACATTTTCACATAATTCCTCTTTCCGCTGTCCAGATGATTCAGTGCTGTATGATGGAGGTGTGTGATGGCATCCTCAGTAGATCGGTTGGGACGGTACACAAACTGTAGCGGGTACAGGGTGGCTGGTAGGGAAGAAGTGATGAAGTCTCTGACAAGCCTTTCGAAGCACTTCATCACTACCGAGGTGAGGGCCACTGGCCAGTAGTCGTTCAGGCAGGCGGGCTGAGGTTTCTTGGGGACCAGAACAATGATGGACTGTTTGAAGCACATCGGGATTATAGACTGATCCAGGGAGAGGTTGAATATTTCAGTGAATACTGGAGCAAGCTGGTCGGCATAGGTCTTCAGGAATCGACCCGTGATGCCATCTGGTCCTGCTGCTTTCCTCGTGTTCACTCTCCTGAATGCCCTTCTCACGTGCTCCGGGATGATGAATGAGTTATCCTCTCCGGTATGCTTCAGAAGTGAGCTGCCCATAGTGATGTTAGCACTGCTTATGCTGTTAGCACTGTGAGCTGCAGCCTCAAAGCGAGCATAAAAGGTGTTTAGCTTGTCCGCCAGAGAAGCGTCTCCATTCACTGATCTGGAAGATGGTGATTTGTAGATCGTCATGTTCCTTAGTCCCTGCCACAGACTCCTAGAGCCACTCTACCCAAAGCTCATGACCATAGGTGAGGGTAGGAACATAAATCGACTGGTAAATTGAGAGCTTTGCCTTCTAGCTCAGCTCCCTCTTCACCATGACGGACTGGTACAAACTCCAATTAACAGCAGAGGCTGCACCAATCCGCCTGTCAATCTCTCACTCCATCTTTCCCTCACTCGTGAACAAGATCCCAAAATACTTGAACTCCTCCACTTGGGACAGGACCTCATTCCAGACCTAGAGGGTGCATTCCGCCCTTTTCCGTCTGAGAACCATGTCCTCGGACTTGGAAGTGCTGACTCCAGCGAGAGCTGAAGGTCCTGGCTCGATGAAGCCAAAAGGACAATGTCATCTGCAAAAAGCAGAGACGAGATCCTATGGCCACCAAACCAGAACCCCTCAACACCTCGACTGCGATTAGAAATTCTATCCCTAAAAATTTTAAACAGAACTGGTGACAAAGGGCAACCTTGGTGGAGTCCAACCCCCACTGGAAATGAATTCGTCATGTTGTTACCAATGTGGACCAAGCTCTGGCTCCGGCAATACAGAGACCGAACGGCCCATAGCAACCCGACCAGAGCACACCCCACAAGATAGCCAAAGGGACACAGTCAAAACCTTTTTCAAGTCCACAAAGCACATGTGGACAGGTTGGGCAAACTCCCATGCTTCCTCCTGGATCCTGTAGAGTGTGTAGAGCTGGTCAAGAGTACTGCGGCCAGGACAAAAACCACATTGTTCCTCCTGGATCCGAGGTACAACCATTGGACGGATCCTGGAGCAATTCGCGGCTGAGTGTGAAGCGACCGGAATAAGAATGAGCACTTCCAAGTCCGAGGCCATGGTTCTCAGCCAGAAAAGGGTGGAATGCACCCTCCAGGTCTGGAATGAGGTCCTGCTCCCAGTGGAGGAGTTCGAGTATCTTGGGGCCTTGTTCACAAGTGAGGGAAGGATGGAGCGGGAGATTGACAGGCGGATCGGTGCAGTCTCTGCTGATTATCGGAGCTTGTACTGGAACATTGAATGCTCTCAAACGCCTCCCTGGTGTGATGTTTTGGGCATGTCCATCTGAGAAGAGACCTTGGGGTCAGTTTACGGAGGCAAAAGGTATAAAAGGGAAACTCAGGCATCCCTCTCCACTGTGACACCCTCCAGCTCCTCCTGGGGCACTCCAAGGCATTCCCCGGCTAAACGGTTATATAATTCGAGTTTTGGGTCGTCCTCCTCCCAGTTGGATATGCCCGGAAATAGCTCTAAAGGGAGGTGACCAGGAGGCATCCTACTCAGTTGCCCAAAACACCTCAGCTAACTCCTTTCGATGCATAGAAGCATCGGCTCTAACCTGATCTCTGAGCTCCTCACATCTCTAAGGCTGAGCCCAGATACCCTCTGAAGTAAACTTAATTTAGCTGTTTATATCCGCGACTTCATTCACTTCCCATATGTCATGACCTGGTGAGGGTTGTTGCATAAATATACCAGTAAATTGAAAGCTTTGCCTTTTGTCTCAGCTCCCTCATCACCATAACGGACCGCTGCAGTGCTCTTATTACTGCCAACACAGCACTGATTCGTCTGTCCATCTTCAGCTTCATTTGAGGAAGCCTTTGCATTCAGGCAAAATGAAATAAAATATTTGTGTTAACAACATTATAAAAAATACAGAGTTGAGAGAAGAGAGTTAGGCTGCTTCTTGAGCTTACATCAGACCATGCATATTTTATTTGGCTTATATAGCCTGAATTAAGATAGACCCAGATATGGACTTATTTACTAAATTTTTCAGTAAGCCCCAGGTCCGCCATGACCCTGAGTGAGGATAAAGTGATTATGGAAAATGAATAAACAAATTAAATGACAATCTAACCATCAACAAGTGTCTTGATGATGATGTTCTTAGCATGTGATTGCTACATGCTTTTATTTTTGTTTTTAAAAAAATTAGTGCATAAATTATAGTCTGTCGCATTATTTGATTTCTTTTGCACAGATTATGGAGAAACCCTGCATATTGACCAGCGTGCTTGGGCCTGGGGGGATCTATGAGTGTTTTAAACCATGCATTGAGAAGCATTTCACAATAATTAAGTATGAGGAGTTTGTTGAAAGAAAGGAACATTTCTCAGGAAAGATCTTGGCCATCTTTGTATGGTCAAACATCATAAAGGTCAACATGAAACTTTTACAAGCATTACCCAAACTTCAGGTTGTTGTGAATGGTGGTGTTGGAGTGGACCACCTGGACATACCACTGATCAACAGTTTTGGAGTGAAGGTGTGCAACACTCCCCACGTAGTTGACAATGCCACAGCAGACATTGGGATGGCACTGATGTTGGCATCTGCAAGGAAAATTTTTGAAGGTGAGGGTCATTCATATTAACAGCTTTCACACTTACTTCAGAAATACCATCACCTTCTGAGATTCTATTTTATTTTTCATGCAGGACATAATTTTTCAAAGTACCACGAAA
This sequence comes from Neosilurus hyrtlii, assembly GCA_028564935.1. Taxonomy (NCBI): domain Eukaryota; kingdom Metazoa; phylum Chordata; class Actinopteri; order Siluriformes; family Plotosidae; genus Neosilurus; species Neosilurus hyrtlii. The sequence continues at coordinate 5,365 of JAOUQZ010043684.1, read as the reverse complement.
CAGAATACAGGCCAGAGTCTTCTTTAGGCACTGATATCAGTGGTGCCACCTTGGGTATCATTGGTATGGGAAGAATTGGATATAAGGTTGCCAAAAGGGCTCAGAGTTTTGACATGCGAATCCTTTATCACAACAGGAATCGAAGGTAAGGTCTCATGTGTTGTACTAGACACTGTAGATCTATCTAAAAAATTAACATTTGTTCACTCATTTGCTAAACCACCATGGAGAGGTTGGAGCCTATCTCAGCCGACTCTGGGCAAAGGTGGGGTAAACACTGAACAGCTTTCCAGACCATCTCAAGGCCAGCACACGCAACCATTCACACTCACACCTAGAGCCAGTTTGGAACAGCCAAATACTGTAATGTATAAAAGCATGTCTTTTAACTGTGGGAGGAAACCGGATACCCATGCAAGCATGGGGAGAACATGCAAACTCCATGAAGAAACACCATCGTTGAACCTGTGACTTGAACCCAGGACATTATTGCTGTAAGGCAGATGTGTTATCCACTACCCCACCATGCCACCCTCAGTAAAAATTCACTCGCTCACTCATCTCAGCCAACACAGGGCAAAGGTGGGGTACACCCAGAACAGCTCACCAAACCATTGCTGAGCAACACACACAACTATTCACATTCACATCCACACCAAGGGGAAATTTGTAACAGCCAATGAACCTGATGTACATGTCTTTAGACTGTTGGAGGAAACTGGAATACCCATTGGAAACCCACACAAGCATAGGGAGAACATGCAAACTCCACGCAAAAACGCCAGAGCCCAGGACTCGAACCCAGGACCTTCTTGATGTGAAGCAGATATGCTAATAAATAATACAATTTCTGTCTGAGGAAACAATATGCATTCTGTACTATCACAGGACAGAGGAAGATGAGAGGGCTGTGGGTGCTGTGTTCTGTGAAACAATGGAGGAAGTGCTGCAGAAGTCTGATTTTGTAATGATTGTGGTCAGTCTGAATCCTCAGACACACATGCTGATTGGTGCTAAAGAACTCGCCATGATGAAGCCCGGCAGTACCCTCATTAACATCAGCAGAGGTAAAAGCCTAGTGTATTTCTCTCAAAATAAATTTTTGTCATGCATATTCAGTTCCTTCATTTAAATTTGATTTGTATCGCATATTAAACAATGGATATTGTAACAAAGCCTCTTTACAAAATATATACATTAACTTATAAGGTTTAAACATTATAGCAAAATATGTAAAAATTATTAAATACGGCCACCATGTTTACCCCTCAGCCTGTTATGGTTGGGTATGGAAGGGTATTGTCATTGTCTTAGCGGCTGGGCAGTGTTGGTGTAGGCACTCCCAATGACCTGAAGCTGTGCATGGGGTAACTAATTTGTATATGTGACCTTTGACCTTGGCACAGTACCTTGAACATATAAAGTTTGTTTGGGCCATTGCTCGCCTCATATGCATGAAAGATTTCTGAAATAGGCACTCCCTATGACTGAAGCCTATGTGTAGGGTGGCTAATAAAATAGTAATTCTCTGGAACTGGTCATATGAGAGATGGCTTTTGTCCTATGTGTGCTTGAGGCGTCCTGGCTGAGCGGTTACAATGTTCTATAGAGTGGCTATTTTTTACAGATGGGATAAGGTTCTGGAATTTGGTGTTTTTCTTGGTCCAAACATAACACTTTTCATTCATACCAAAAAGTTCTGTTTTGGTTTCATCTGTGCACAAGATATTTTTTAATAGCCTTTTAGATTATCCATGTGATCTTTAAGCCCTGTCACATATTAACGATTTGCAGAACTTAAGCAACGTATGACAAAGTTCCATAAAACGACGGCATACAATGAACTATCGATGTTGTTCCAGTTTTAATTAACAATTAACTTATTGGTATATTACCCAGAACCTATCGATAACTTATAGCTAACTTAGATTGAACTCCAGTGTATGTTGACATATGTAGATGTACCTGACGTGCTCCATACGACCACAGAAGTTTTACTCAATGTCTTTCTAACTTAAAGCTAGTGTATTATGGGCGTATTGGCAGCATTTAGGGCAGAGGTTGGCAACCCCCAGTTCCAGAGCCATTTACGGCTGTTTCATCCCTCTGCTGTGGCTTGCGTGACTTATATTGCCTCCAGACAAGTGTCTCATTTTGATCCCCGGTAAGCTAGCAATGGTTAAATCTAAGAAAAGTTTCTGATTTAAAAAAAATGTTGATAGTTTCATTTGCTTTCACTGCTGACAAAACTTTTTTTACCTGCATGCTTAATATGCGGTGATAAATTAGCAAAAAAAAAAATTTGAAAGACATTTTAAGAACAAAGTTCCTTTCATTACTGGATGAAGTTGAGATCGCATATTGTGAACACAACAAAGTCCGGTGGCTGTCCAGAGGGGAGGTACTGAAACAGTTTGCTATGTGTCAGCACATAAAAAACTTTTTTGGAAAGCAAAGGGTTCACCTTTCCTGAACTGGATTATCCAGATTGGTTGGGAAAGCTGCACTTCATTGTGGATATTAACACGCTGAACAAAAGCCTGCAGGAAAAGGTAAGCACAGCCCTGCCAATGCTGGAGGAGGTTTTGGTGTTTGGGTGCAAGATGACATTGTTTGCCATTTCATGTTGAATGTTTTCCACTTGTGAACAGAAATCTTCAAGTCTGACCACAGATTATCAATTAGATTGAGGTCTTGGGCTTTGGCTAGGCCATTCCAACACTTTTAAAAATTAACCAGGTGAAAGAAATAATTAAAGGAGCTATTATTTTGAAAATATATATATATTTTAGGAATTAAGGCATTTGTGCATTAATGAAAGTGAATATGCTGCAGCTGTAAGATTTTACAATGTTAATGAACTACGTTTTCTTTGGCATGATGGTACTTTGAAGTCTACTGCAGATCTGATTTGAATCAGCGAGCAGCAGCCTTTTATGTGTTATGTTACTGATTGTAGGGGATACACTGCTGTATAACTTAGACTATCATTGGTCATAAGTTGCAAACACTGCCAACATGCTTGGCATTCATTGGTATAAGTTATACGTAGGTTCAAAGTACGCTACACATTATATTCAACTTATGAGTAACTTCCAGATAACGTGTGTGAACGATTGCATAACCTACCGACAACTTATGGCCAGCGTATGCAGAGTGTATGAGCCATACGCTAGCATGCACAAAATTTTTTGACGACCTTACTACGACTTAAACCAGCATGCCGTTAACTTACACAAAACTTACCTATAACTTATTCACCATATGCCATCGTATTTGCCAAATTTCTCATACGTCGGCATACAGTATTTATTTATGCCATATAAATAGGTTCTCTTTATCTACTTTTTTTTTTAGGTCTTGTGTGAAAATCTAATGATGTTTTAGGTCGTATTTGTGCAGAAATGAATAAATTTTTTAGGGGTTTCAAGCACTGAAAACTTTCAAGCACCAGTGTAACAAGACAAGTGGTACAGATTAAATAGATAATCAGTTAGTATACGAAAAGGTGCTGAAAAGCAAACCCAGGTTAACCTTTGCTGCTTGTTTCATCCCAGGCAAGACTTAATGCAAACACTGCGCATAAACTACCCTGTCAAAAAAGTTCTCAGCTGGATTTAGATGAGCAAATAAGCAAGAGCCTTTGATGTGGCAATAATGCATATTATTGCAATATTATATATGCAATAATTCCAACCCTGCATAATTCTCTGTATCATATGAAAGCCAAATTCTATAATGGTTTTATTAATTCAAAAAGTTTCTAAATACACAGTCCTGTTACTATGTTGCTAGTTAGCATCTGTGAGCTCTGAGGTTAAGCATGCTACACAGCTAGCACTGATTCCAATTCAGCGTAGACACAAAAACAACAACATATTGAATTAAAGAATTTAATGGTAAGAACCTAATTTTATTTTCAGCAATTAGACCTTTTTAATTATCAAACACGACCTTATCCTCTTTTTGTGAGGAACAGAGAGTCTTGTGAGTGGGCTGCCAATTTCTCACTAGGTTTCTCTGGGACAAGGGGCAGAGGAGAAACATACATATAAGATAGATTGCCTACACCCCGCCATGTACTAAACACTGTGGGCCTGAGGTGAAAACTATATTTAACTTTCTTAATATTTTGCTACAGGGTGATACAAGTAAGTGTACTAACTGTACTATTGTAAGACACCATTAAGATGAATTTTAGTGTACCTAGTACATCTTTTCTCATTTAGGTTGTACTTTTTTAAAAATGTAAATTTAATTTGCACTTTAATTATATGTCAAGTCACTTTATACCTGCTAATTTATTACAATGCATGATATTTCTAATTGAATCCAAATTTGTGGATAATAGATTTTAAATAGAATTCATTTGAATTTAAAGGGAATTTCAAGTGCATATTAAACATGATTTGAAAAAGCTTGAAGAATGAAAAACCTTTAGGTTCAGTTTTCCTGGTAATCATATAAATATAATCAATATATATAATAAATAATTAATATATAATCAATAAATAACAGAAAAGGCCAGCGGGGGTATACAGGTAATAGAGTACTGCTGAGGCAGATACGGACATTTCTTGGTTTTGCCTCAGGAACAGCAGTTTTGATGTCACCTCACAGATGGGATTGAGGTCGGTGGACTGGGCCGGCCACTCCAAAACGATAATCTTGTTGGTATGGATCCAAGATGCTGCTGACTTACTGGTGTGTTTTGGGTGAGTGTTTTGTTGAAACACCCATTTAAAGGGCATTTTCTCTTCAGCATAAGGCAACATGACCACTTCAAGTATTTTGATGTATCCAAACTGATCCATGGTCCCTCGTATGCGATAAATACTCTCAACGCCATAGTATGAGAAACATTTCCATATCATGATGCTTGCGCCACCATGCTTCACTGTCTTCAAATTGTATTGTGGCATTAATTCAGTGTTGGAGGTCTTCTGACAAACTGTCTATGGCCTCTAGACCCAGAAAGAACAATTTTGCTTTCATCAGTCCACACAATGTTGCGCCATTTCTCTTTAGGCCAGGCAATGTGTTCTTTGGCAAATTGTAACCTCTTGAGTACAGGTCATTTTTGCAACAATGGGACTTTGCAGGGGGCTTCCTGCTGATAACTGGGCTTCACACAGGCATCTTCTAATTGTAAAAGTTGGCTCTCCTTAGAGCTGATGAGGCTTCACCAATTTGGCTATTGTTCGATTTATTCGAATGGTAGTTTTCCGTTTTCTGCCATGTCTTTCTGGCTTTGATTCAAGATTTAAGCATTTTGGTTGTCACATACACAGTTATATATGTACAACCTGCAGTGAAATGTTACTTTGTATCACTCCTCAGACTGTGCGTATATTTAACAAAAGTA
>JAOUQZ010043683.1:0-12658 GCA_028564935.1 Neosilurus hyrtlii | reverse complement strand
TCCAGGGTGTACCCCGCCCTCGCCCAGAGTCGGCTAAGATGGGCGCCAGCCTCCCCGCGACCCTAATCAGGAATAAGAGGTTCAGAAGATGAATGAATGAATGAATTAAACATGATAGATGTAATAAAATTATTACTAGTTTTTAGCTATTTAGAGTATTAGCAAATAAATAACTGTACACTACTGGAATGATGTCATATCCATACCTACCGTATAAGTTCCAGCAAATGGATCTTACTGAGAGTAATGTAATCATTCTTTATTGCTTGTGCTCAGGGTAGATAAGCCAGGCATGCGTTCCTGATAAATATAAACCCCGTGCATTAATAACACAAGAACAATGTACTGTATTCTTTCCATATAAGCTGAAAGGTGATGTTACCTGTCAGTCATAGTATTTTAACCAATAGTGTGAGGAATTCCCAAGTCATTACAAAGAGATATGGGGTTTAGACTTTACCCTCGAACACAGAACACTTGAAGAGTCCCAGAAGAAACCGCTACAGGGACGAAACGACTCATGGGATGAGTCCCACAAACTAGTTTTGCTGTAGACAAAGTGAGAAAATGGCACTGCTTCCCAATAAGGTATTTTATTTTTAAATTCTTCTTCTCAAATATCTGAGTCAGGGGCAGACCTAGAATTTTGGGTCTGGTTTGGGGGGTGGGGGGTGTTCACCGGCTGGGGAGTAACTTTACCTAGCTAAGTTCAATTTTTAACACGTCATTTCCATTGAGAGCTCTAGTATTGTAATAGCATGAAATAATATATAAAAGCATCAATGGTTTTCAGGCCTGTACCCAGGATTGGTTAGAGGAGATTCCGTTAGGGGGGTCTGGGGCATACATTCCTCCCTAGGTCTGGTGAGCTTGTTCAGGGTGTACCCCACCTTCGACCAATGGCATCTAAGATACACTCCAGCCTACAGCCCTAATAGGATTAAGCCGTTCGGCAGAAGAAGTTGTGTTTGCCCGTATTAGTGTTGGTTCCTCCCAAAGTTCTTTCTGTACTGTTTACTCAGCTCTGTTGCCTTGATTTGCTGATTGAGGACAGATGGTACAAAATCTTGTAAAAATACTAATCTGTCTCGCAAAAAAGTGCTAAGAAACTAAATTATATTGTCCTAACTAATAGTGGTAGTAGATACTGCAGCACAGGTGTTTATAGATTAAAAAAAATAACATTTAATGTAAATTTTGGAGAGTAAATAATAAATAGATTGCTAGCATAAAATGACAAATACAGAAACTTGCTAGCATAAAATGACAAATAGCTTGCTAGCATAAAATGACAAATAGCTTGGTAGCATAAACTGGCAAATTGCTTGCTAGCATAAAATGACAAATAGCTTGGTAGCATAAACTGGCAAATTGCTTGCTAGCATAAAATGGCAAATAGCTTGCTAGCATAAAATGGCAAATAGCTTGCTAGCATAAAATGACAAATTGCTTGCTAGCATAAAATGACAAATTGCTTGCTAGCATAAAATGACAAATAGCTTGCTAGCATAAACTGGCAAATTGCTTGCTAGCATAAATTGGCAAATAGCTTGCTAGCTTAAAATGACAAATAGCTTGCTAGCTTAAACTGGCAAATAGCTTGCTAGCATAAAATGGCAAATAGCTTGCTAGCATAAAAAGACACTTGTTTAACCGTAAACTGACATATTTTCTCTGTCAGATTGCACATAAGTACTAAAATATACCACTGTTATAAACTCATTTCATTTGGTAACTGTTTGAATCAATATCTTTCAGGACATCATTGTTACACACAGAAACCGTTTTCCCGCATAAAATACCGTAGGACTGTGAAAAAGAACTGCAAAATGTTAGTCTGTAGGAAAACTATTTGCTGTCAAATTTTATTTTATAATATTTATATTGAGTCAGAACAAAAAGATTAGTTTTCCAGCACAAAATTAAAGGCAACAGATTTTTTTAAATGTCAATAAAGAAAGCAGCATGTTATATAAGAGACCCCTTCTCAGACAAAATATAATAAAGGCTGATGGAGAGCTGGATGCAAACAAGAATTTAATTATGAAAGGAACTGGATGCTCTATACATTGTTATATACACTAAAATCCAAATGATTTGTATTGCAAGACTGTTGTAACATCCGCCTACTAACCAATTAATTTAATATTGTTCAGAATCGTTCGTTTCCTGTATCATTCATAAACCCTAGATTTCAATGATGACGTAAATATTTACCGTCAAAAAATGAGCTCTATGTGCAGTCACTCTCTCACATGCCAAACCACATAATCCTGCTACCAGGGTCTTGGAAAGACTGGAGCCTATCTCTGCCCACTCTGGGTAAGGGAGGTGTACACCTTAAACAGCTCGCCAGACTGTCGCAGCACAACACATACAAGTACTCACACTCACTCACATCTAACTTGGAACAGTCAATTTGCCTGATGTTCATGTCTTTGGTCTGTGCGAGGAAAGCATAGTATCTGGAGGAAACCCACACAAGTGCGAGGACAACATGCAAACTCCACACAGAAGCGCCCTCGCCGGAGTCTGGGACACGAACCCAGGACCTTCTGACTGTGAGGCGGACGTGCTAACCACTACACCACCATGCCGCCCCACTTGCACTGTATTGTTGTTTAAGAATAACATCACAGCAACAATACATTATGTTTAATTATGAACTAACCTGTAACCAAGTCTAAAGTCCAGACTTTAAAAATAAACTACTAAGTGAGTAAATCAATTAAACAATCAGTCAATCAACTAAATAAACAAGCAAACAAAGAAACTAATTATCAGTAACAATTTGCATTTACAAAATGGGCAAAAATATTATTTCTCATTACATATCACTCCCTAATCCTATTGTGGTCTCAGGGAGGCTGGAGCCTATCTTAGCCAGCACTGGGCGAAGGCAGGGCACACCTTAAACAACTCACCAGACCATTGCAGGACAACACACAGCTATTCTCACTCACTCACAACTAGGGGCAATTTGGAACAGCTGGTTTGCCTGAGAATCGAACCCAGGACCTTCTTGCTGTGAGGCGGACGTGCTAAGCACTACGCTAGGGTGCCGCCCAGGTTACTTATGTGTCATTTAATTTTATTTATCTGTTTTCTTTTTGATACTGTTCATCTCATTTATTATCCAGATTTACTTTGCTTAATCATCGAAGCTAAAACATTTCCAGCTGTTATCATTCTGTAGCTGCTGTAGCCAAGATAGCAGTGATACGGTGTTGTCTGCCAAATGCAATTAGTCTGTTTCAGTTTTCCTTTCCGTACTGCACTGGGAGTATTCTTGAATAGTGGAAAAAACGCACAAGTAAAGCACTTCCAGTGTAAAATGCTGAATTGATTACAGTAGAGTTCCATCTGAAGTATTAAATGGATGCCTAAACACCTCAGAAACTGTCAACTGGCCTTCCCAGTACCATGGTAGTACTACCTCACTCACTCACTCATTTGCCAGACCACTTAATCCTAATTAGGGTCGAGGGGACGCTAAAGCCTATCTCAGCTGTCATTGCGCAAAGGCAGGATACACCTTGAACCAGACCACTGCAGGGAAAAAAACATAGCCATTCAAACTTATACTCACTCTTGGGGCAAGGGTCTCAGGACTGTGAGAGGAAACTGGAATACCCAGGGGAAGCCCATGCTAGAATGAGGAAAACATGCAATCTCCACACAGAAGCGTCTGAACCCGGGACTCGAACCCAGGACCTTCTTGCTGTGAAGCGGACTTACTAGTACCATCTCATTGATTCTTTTTGTTTATTTATTTATTTCTGAGCCGTTGCTGTTATATCCTTCACTTGGATGTTATAAGTTGAACTGAGTTAACGCAACTGAAAAAATATATTTTTTTACGTCTGTCTTCATTTCTTCAAGGCTGCACAGCCACAAAATGTGAATGTTTTGAAGGGGGTGATAGGGGGTATTTTATTTTACCTATTGTTGGTAATGACTGAGCACACATAGTCAATCCTCATTTCCTATCCTTTCCATGCCCCTACAGAACCCCCCCCACCTTCGTGTCTTATCCCCTTCTGCAAGCTCAACACCTCTTCAAGTTTCCAGGTCGAGTTGTTAACATTCTTCCAAGCAGTCCCTGGTCCTCTTATCTTTCTCTTTCCCTCAGGAGCCCATGTCAATGCCACTTAGAAATTGCTGTTTGCTTCCCATCAGACATCATGGCCTGTCTATGTCCCTCATTATATTTTGATGGGCACAAACAATGCTGTGGACTGTACTCTATCATCTTGGTCCTCTGGCCGAAGTATTGCCAAGATCCCCTGTAGGCATTTACGGTAGAATTTGTCAAGCTTTTTATAATCACTCACTGCTGTCCTCTACATTTCTTCCCAGTATAGAAAAACTGCTGTGTTGAAGATTCTTAGTGTGGTGTTTGTGCTGCGCTTGGAGGATTTCCACGCCCGAGTCTACTGGCTCATCAGACCGGGGCTTATCTCGGTTTCTGTTGCTGGATGGGATGCGTTTCCATCCCAGTATTTTTACTAGTACTTATTTATATTGGTTGGACAGAGGCACACTTGTGGTTAAGACCTTGCCCTTGGCTTAGCACAGTGTGTGTCTAATGGGGATTTAAACCCATGATCTCTCGCTCATGAGCCCAGCACCCTAACCACTACACACCAGCCCCATTCCTCCTCGGTGGCTCCCAGACGAATGAAGAACTCCACATCTTCCACTTGTACTATCAAATCATAATTTGACCCTTATTAGTAATTTGGGGTTGTGACTGCTGGAGATCAGATCTAAATCATCTGCATGGTCTAAATCTTCAAAAATCGATGTGGACATACAGTGAGTTGCTCTGTTCTTGCTGTTTGTGTTTCTCACCGTCCACTCTACCATTTTGATGAAGATACACAGACATGACACATCCCTGTTTTATTTCTATTTACCCAGCTAATGATATTTGGAAGTCTTCCTGAGCCCATGCAGCGATTTCTATGACCGAATCATGCCTGTTTTTGTTGCGGTGTTGCTTCCGATACTGATGTTCAGCCTTGTCCCTTGTGTACAGAGATTTTTCAGAACCTTTTGATGAGGTTATGTTCAATAGATGATGAGATATTTAAAGTCTTCGCAGTTTTAACCTGAAGCACATTATCCTGAAATTGTTCTACAATTTGTAAACACGTTTTTTTTTGCAGATTGGTGAACATCTGGCCAAATTAGTTACAAAATGTTTCTTCAGCTGTTTCTTTTCAGTACCACTTACTTTTCCAGCTGTTTGTTGCCTCCTTGCCAACTTCTCAGAGACATGTTGTTACCTTTAAAGTGCTACAGATGCTTATTTTAACATAAATGACCATGAGGTAATTTTATCCCGTGGATTACTAGTAGTGTACTAAACTATGAGCGTTAACAGCTTAGCAGTCGTTTTTCCCTGGAAGTGACGTCAACGTGCTTCTTCTGGGTACTCCAGTGAGTGTGAATGGTTGTGTGTGTGTGTGTGTGTTGCCTCTGCAATGGTCTGGCAAACTGTTCAGGGTGTACCTCCCCTTCGCCCAGTATTGGCTGAGATAGGCTCCAGCCTCCCCGAGACCCTGATAGGATTACGCAATTTGACAAATGAGTGAGTGCACTTTAGTTTACGGCCATGCTAACCCTGAACAGCAAGGTTAGCATTATCAGGCAAGCACTTAAGAGACGTACGTACACATTCCAAGGCACATATTTCAGAGATAACTGTAATAGAGAGGGAAAAGTGGATGAAGCCATTGAAGTGTTCAGATTAGAAAGGGCTTGGAAAGCGCTAGAAACATGGTCATTATAAGAGGATTGTTTAACCAGATTTTAAGAGGCCAGTAATGTGAATAATGTGCGAGGAGAGTTATAAGGGCAGAAGGTTTTCTTGCAAAAAGAGTCGATAGAGAGACTAGTACCCACATTGTTCCTGGGCGATGATGTTTGTCTAGCTCTAGTTTTGCTCACGAGACACTCTGAGACATATTCTATGGACACACTCGGCACAGGAAATGTCTGACAGCAGGGAGCATGCATATTTAATATTTTTATCCACCTGCTAACTCGGTTAAAATAAGCTTTACTTTCTTATCTCCAAAAGACCGTAGCTTCCCATTACTGCCATTTTACTCAAGTCTCACAGACGTTGACATCGTAAACAGAAGTAAAGGGATGAGATGGGATATCTGCAAGATAACAGTTCACGTAACAGACGGTTTCAGTTGGATTACACCCTCATTCGCTCACTCATTTCTTGAGCTGCTTAATCCCACACTAGGGTTGTGGAGAGGCTGGAGCCTTTCTCAGCCCACACTAGGTGGTGTACACCCTGAACAGCTTACCAGACCATCGCAGTACAACCCACACCCAACCATTCACATTCACACCCAGGGGCAATTTGGAAAAGCCAATTAGCCTAATGTGCATCTCTTTAGACTGTGGGAGGAAACAGTTCCTGGAGGAAACGCCCTCACCTGTGGCTCGAACCCAGGACCTTCTTGCTGTGAGGCAGACATAAATTTTTGTGCAGTACAATGGCGACGTGGTTAGCATGTCCACCTGATTTGAAGTCTTGGGCTTGGTGAGGGCGTTTTAGTGTGGGGTTTGAATGATCTCCCCATGCTTCCATGGGTTTCCTCTAGGTACTCCAGTTTCCTCTTACAGTCCCAAGATATGCACCATGAGGATAACTGGCTGTTCCAAATTGCCCCCAGGTGTGAGGGTGAATGCTTGCCTGTGAATTAGTCAGGCAAGCTGTTCTGGGTGTACTCTGCCTTTGCCCAATGTCGGCCGAGATAGGCTCCAGCCTTTCCACCACCCTTGTAGGCACTTGTCTTCTAATAAGAAAACATTCATAGAATAAAGATCTATTTAAAGATCAAAAGATTCCGGATGCTTGAAGGAGAAGTAAGACATAATACACGGATGACTTACTGAACAGACGCCGTTGTTGGAGATTGTATTTGGAATGTCTGATTGAGACTCCAGTTATTCTGCAGTCGGTTGCAATAACCAGTGCAAAGGCTCAGGTTTTAAAGAACGTAGTGCTAAGACAGCCATGCTACAGAGGTTCAGTGGAGATAAGCGTTATCAATTCGAGCTCACTGTGATCAGGACTGTGTGTACGCCATCGGATTGCTGGTTAAGCAAAAGATAACGTTCGGTTTTAAAAAACAAAGCAGTACACTGTGTACTTATTAGCTCTAGGAAAAAAAACACCCTGGTGCAGTTGCAGAGCCTCATAAACCTACAGATTGGAAACCTATGAATTGTTTCTATGGCCCTGGAGAGGCCCGAAATCCAACCTGACCCCCTTTTTTATCTTCTTGCTTAATGTGCTTGATGATATTTTGCACAATTAACAGTATCTGTAGTGCAATCTTACCAAGTCTCAGCAGTCGTCGTCGTCGTCATCATCATCATCATCATCATCATCATCTTCTTGCTTGCAGCCTAAGCAGTGAGGACGAGACGTCTCTGTGCTGTAGTCTTCTACCAAAATATACCAGTAAATAAGTCAATCAATCAATAAATATGTTACATAATAATATATCACTGAGTGAAGACAGGGTACACCCTGAACAGCTCGTCCGACCATCGTGGGGCAACACACACAACCGTTCACACTCACTCTCACACATAGGGGCATCTGAAACTGTCAGTAAGCCTACTGTGCGTGTCTTTGGACTATGGGAGGACACCAGAGTACCCGGAGGAAACCCACGGAAGCAGTCCACACAAGACCACCCCCCCAAAACAAACCTCATATTTGAACCCAAATCCCTCTTGCTATGAAGAGGATTATTAGGCTAATCGGTTGTTCTAAATTGCCCCTAGGTGTGGATGTGAGTGTAAACGGTTGTGTGTGTGTTGCCCTGCGATAGTCTGCTCAGCTATTCAGGGTGTACCGCGCCTTTGCCCAGTGTCGGCTGAGATAGGCTCCAGCCTTCCTGCAACTTTTAAAGGATTAAATGGATCGACAGATCAGTAAATTATTAATATTTACTTGGCCAGTGGCCCAAGAACAAAACAACCCATTTTATAATGCAGTCATATCCAAGAGCTCTGTAAGACTTCTAACATTTCTTGACATGACTGACAGCTCAGTAAAGTGAAATCAAAGACGAGAGGGTGCGGCAAGGTGGCGTGGTCGACCTCACAGCAAGGCGGTCTTGGGCTTGACTCCTGCGCTCGGCTCGGGTGTTTCAGTGCGGAGTTTGCATGTTCTTTCCGTGCTTGCATAGGTTTCCTCCAGGTACTCCGGTTTCCTCCTACAGTCCACAAACATGCACATTAGGCTAACTCGTTGTTCCAAATTGCCTCTGGTTGTGTGCTGGGTCCTGTCATGGTCTGGCGAGTTGTTTAGGGTGTAGGCCGCCTTTGCTCAGTGTCGGCGGAGATAGACTCTAGCCTCGCTGCCGTGTTAATGGTTCGGCAAATGAGCGAGTGAGTCAGTAATGAGTCAAGATGTCTAAGAAGTGTGATATTTTTGCGAGCATTCTTCTGTTCCTCCATTTTTCTGTCAGCACATCAACAGCAGGAGGCACCGTCCGTTGAAACGGCTCTATAATCTACGGCACTTGAAACTACATCACAGTCTGAAGACGAGAAATGAGTCTGTCATGAGAAAAACGTTAAGTGTGGGGGGTTTTTAACATCCATGAGATTTGAGGGAGCTGCTGTGCAGAAAACGATGGAAATTATAAGTCTATCATGCTAATGTCGGATAAGGAGTTATGAGCAAAGCGAAAAGGATTTTCTCTTGAAGCTGCGAGCGGTAGAACGTTGGCTGATCACACACTTCTGAAGGCGCTACGTGTCATCGACACTTCTGAGTCAGAATTAAAGAGCAGCTTTCCATTAGAGATGAAAGAAGGAAGTATGGTTATATGCACAAGAGGGGGAATGTGCGATGTTGGACTTCTGGGTGTTCATTCTCTTCTCCCAGGGCTCATAGCCTGCATTGAGAAATCTATTAGCACGTCTAGTTCCGGATAAAAGTTCTGCAAAGGTGTGAAATGAGTGTTCCTTTAATGGCTCTGTCATTCTCTCTGCTTTTTCCTTCCTTTTTCTTTCTTTCTATTTATTTTTTTAACACTTTCTTACTTCTCCATAGCGATGATGTGGATAGGGCCTTGCTTAAGGGCCAAACACTGACAGCTTGGTGCTGTTGGGCCTTTCAAGATAACTTTTCACTACTGAATAGCTGAGTTTTATCTTCGATTATCTTTTTTTTTCAATATAAAAGGGATGGCACAGTGACGCAGTGGTTAGCACATCTGCCTCACAGCATGAAGGCTTTGGGTTTGCGTCCCGGGCTCAGCAAGGGCATTTCAGTGTTGGGGTTTGCATGTTCTCCCCATGCATATTAGGATAATTATTTGTTCCAAATCGCCCCTAGGTGAGAGTGAGTGTGTATAGTTGTGTGCGTGTGTGTTGCCCTGTGATGGTCTGCCTTGACAGCCTTACCGTCACCATAGTAGGAGTAAAGTGAATGAGTGAGTGAATATAAAGGTTTCCTGGTGAAACCAGCCGGGCTCACAGCCTTAGTATCTCTTATTCGCCCGTTTTACATCTTGTTTCGGGTTCTGCTTACAATAACAGTAACGACAACAAGACGCTGTGACCAGAGGAACAATCTTGCATATGAGCGAAAACTGGGCGGAGCAACACTGATTCATAGAAAGTGGAAAGATCTGTGATTAAGTGTTAAGACATGCAGCATGCAACATGCAAACTCCACACAGAAACTCTCGAACCTGGGAATCAAACCCAGGACCTTCTTGTTGTGAGGCAGACGTGCTATATATATGTACAGTAGTGTGCAGTGAAGATTATATACCACCACTTTTGTCTAAAAGGGCTCCTAATAAAAGAAAGTAAAAAAAGTACTTTTTTATTATTATTTTTTGGTGAAAGTGTATTGAATGCGATTGTAGGCAACGAGAACCAAAAAAAATCTTTCCGACACGTATATTAAGGTAAAAGTATGTATAATAAACATTCATTCATTTATTTACTGAACCGCCTAATCCTAATTAGGGTCGCGAGGAGGCTGGCGCCCATCTTAAAGTACACCCTGGACAGTTCTCCAGGCCATCGCAGGGCAGAACTTCACTGACGGCTATGCAGCCTCCTCTTTCCAAAAATCAATGGTTCTTTTACACCTCTCAACACAGACAGTGAGAGACGTGGCCGGCTTTTGACCCAGTTAGCTGCACTGGGGGACAGCAGTGACAACCCGGTGATGGTGGGGCTTGAACCCCCGACCTTGGAATCAGTAATCCGGCCCCCCACCGGGCCACCAGGCTAATAAACAAAAACACTGAAAATACCAATTTTTTAGAAAATTTCTAAATGTTATTTTTTTACTTTTGAACAGCAGGAATGAACTTCAGTCCATATGGAACGGTTTATCGAGTGAAGAAATTAAAAATATTTGAACTGAAAGGTTAAATGCTGTAATCAGAGTAAAGGATTTTACACTAAATATTGACTTTTTTTCTCTAAAAAGAGACTATTATTTTTGTTTACTATATATTGTTGTTTGTTTACTTATTCTCATCAATGTGATCCAATATTACATGAAATAAATACTTGAATAGAACTTGGTTTCTTATTTATCTTCATTTTGTTAAGTGTAGAATCATCACTACATCTCTGTATTTTTAGTTTCTTAACTCGCTAAACCGTTCCATGTGGTCTGGAGTTCATTCATGTTAAGTCAAAAAACAATAAATTTGTGACACCTTTCAATTTTTCTGGAAAATTGCTATTTTCAGTGTTTTTGTTTATTATCCATACTTTAACCTCAGTATACTTGTCGGAATGATTTTTTGGTACAGCTGCTTTATGAAGCATAATATATACACACCTGTTATATTTCATACCTTTCATATCATGGCCAGAATTAATACTCATCTGTCAGGTGTGTCTAATTTCCTGCAACGCAGCACCTCTAATGTGGATCAGTTATTAAAAAAATAAAAAGTAATTATATTTCCGAGTCAGTGTTCCTAATAATAAGGAAGAGGAAGAATGGATTTATGAATAAAGAAATTGGGTAACGGTTACAGTGTGAGCGGAAATTGAATTTTTAATCAAAAGCATCTAGAACAGAGTGAGATTATGTCCTTGATGCTAATCATAAGAATTATATAATAGTACACTGAGCTGTGGATCAGTGATGAGGAATCAGTGCATCTGTTTTTAAATGCTGCCAAGTGCTTTTCTTTTCTTTACGCTGGGTTCGTGTCTCGGGGTCAGCGAGGGTGTTCCTGCATAAGGTTTACATGTTCTCCTTGTGTTTGCATGGGGTGCCTCTGGGTACTCTGGTTTCCCCTCAGTGTCCAACGACATGCACAGTGGACTACTTGGCTGTTCCAAATTGCTCTTAGATGTGTGTGTTGGGGCAGTGGTGGACCGGTGGTAGGGTGCTGGCTTACTGGTCAGATCAGTTGGGGGTTCAAGTCCCACTTTTACTGCGTTGTCACTGCTGTCCCCCCAGTGCAGCTAACTGGGTTATCAAAGGCCAGCCATGTCTCTCACTGTCTGTGGTAAGAGGCATGTAACAGAACCACTGCTGTCATTCGTAAAGAGTAGGCCATTGGGTTGCCGTCAGCGTGTTTCTGTCCTGCGATGACCTGGCAAGCTGTACAGGGTGTACTCTGCCCTCGCCCAGAGTCGGCTGAGATGGGTGCCAGCCTCCCCGCGACCTTTATTAGGATTAAGCGCTTTAGAAAATGAATGGATGAATGAATGTGCGTGTTGGACTCATGTATACTATACTATACAAGTATCTAACCAGAGAAAGTATAATATAATATCGTATCCAAATACCAGTGCCTCAGGACTGTCCCTCTCAAGTCTATTTCTGTCATATACACAATAGAATATGAATCCATGCATCCATATTTTATCTATACTGCTTATCTCTCAAAGCCAGGGAACCTGAAGCCAGACCTAGATGACTCTGGGTGGGTTTCAGGGTACATCCTGAACAGGTCGCTAATCTACTGTAGGGTTAACACAAACACAAACGTCCTTTCACATCAATGGGTAATTTAGAGTCGCCAGTTGACCTAATGTTTTTGAACTGTAGGAAGAAACCAGAGTACCCCGAGGAAACCCTATACAGCCCTATATTATGACAGCCCGTTAGTCACACGGACAGTTACAGCTGAACGGAGTAGGGTGCCCAACTGATTTAAGCAAGGTTACCAACTTATATGAGTAGGGCTGTCAGACCAGTCGGGACATAGAGCCGTCCCTGAGGAAACCCATACAGGCGCAGAAAGGCCCTTGGCCAGTGTTCAGATTTACAGCCATCTCTTTGTGAGGCAATTCTTGAGTTTTGGTTAAAACTTGAGCAGAGAATACATAACAAAGCTGTTTCTGTGGAAATTCTGTTCCGGCATGTTTATGAGTTAGGCAAATCCTTTTTCCCACTGTTTCGCAGATCTTCGCGATTTCTTAAAAAAAATATAATAATAACAAATTGAAAAAAAAAAGAGTACAAGGGCGGTACGGTGGCGCAGTGGTTAGCACGTCCGCTTCACAGCAAGAAGGTTTTGGGTTCGATTCCCAGCTCGGGTGTTTCTGTGTGGAGTTTGCATGTTCTCCCTGTGCTTGAGTGGGTTTCCTCCGGGTACTCCGGTTTCCTCCCACAGTC
>JAOUQZ010043682.1:0-12660 GCA_028564935.1 Neosilurus hyrtlii | reverse complement strand
AGAGAGAGAGAGAGAGAGAGAGAGAGAAAGAGAGAAAGAGAGAGAGAGAGAGAGAGACAGAGAGAGAGAGAGAGAGAGAAAGAGACAGAGAGAGAGAGAGAGAGAGAAAGAGACAGAGAGAGACAGAGAGGGGGGGGGCAGAGTGAGAGAGAGGGGGGACAGATGGGGGGGAGGGGGAGAGAGTGAGTGAGTGAGGGGGGTCCCTCCCGGTCCCTCCCACCGAGAAAACCTAGATAGAAGCAAGGAAACCACGAGGTGAAATCGAGTAAATGCTTTTTGAGAGAAATGTGACGCTGGAGTGCAGCTTATTCAGGACGGCTGCTCTCGTGTATCCTCCCTCCTCCATCCTGATGCACAAACACGAGAAACGGGACGACCAGCAAAATATGGAGGACCAAATTTTGGTTCAAGGAGCAAATTGAAAAATAAGGATTATTGGAAGCACCCACAGGTGGCACGGCGGTGCTCTGGGTAGCACATCTGCCTCACAGCAAGAAGGTTCTGGGTTCAATTCCAGGGCTCGGGTGTCTCTGTGTGATGTGCATGCATGCAAACATGCAACCTCTCCCAGTGTTTGCGTGGGTTTCCTTCAAGTACTCCGGTTTCTTTCCTCAGTCCAAAAACATGCACAATTAGCCACTGGCTGTTATCACCATATCACCCCTGGGTGTGAGAGTGAGTGTGAATGGTTGTTTGAATGTTGGCCGTGAGATACACCCTGGTGAGCTGTAGCCGCTAACTTCTACGCTACTGTGCCGTCCTATGTATTTTTTTATATTTAAAATCCTTATTTAACTGAAATTAAAATCATTATATTTGCAACAACTGCGATGGCCTGGCGAGCTGTCCAGGGTGCACTCTGTCCTCGCCCAGAGTCGGCGAAGATGGGCGCCAGCCTCCCCGCGACCCTAATTAGGATTTAGCGGCTCAGAAAATTAATGAATGAATGAATATTTGCAACAAATTACATTTTGTTCCAAACACAGCAGCCTGCAAATAATATAAAAAAGAGTTTTTGTTGTTGTTGTTGTTGTTGTTTCAATGGACTTTAGTAGAAAGTTATAAACGACAGCCTTCATTTTTATTTTCTATCCCGGTTCTGGCTCTCCCGGTTCCCTTCGGTGCCTCTTCCCTGAAAATAATCCAAATCCGATCAGATCCGATCCTAGCGTATCCGTTCGTCTCATCCCTGGCGCTGATGCCTGTCGTTGGTTGTGTAACACTGAAAGGTCAAGATCTCAAATAGCAAATCAAAATTAGAGGCAGGAAATGAAATGGAAATGAAATTAGAGTCGTTTAATCAACTCTGCTGCTGGTGAGTCGTTAAGCTAATTACGAAAAGCTTTCTGGAAATCTCAGGAGCCTTCATTTACATCTAACTGAAGGTAAATGTTGAAAGAGGTTTACTTTGCACTTATCTGATGCGTGAACAGTTTATAGAGGAGCTGTGAGGTTCTCTCTCAGGAATCTGAAGATTTCATGCTTTTAAAATTTATCCATTTAGGATTTTGTTTCTGCTTTGTTTTTTTTTCCTTGCACGTTTTCAGAAAGCTGGCAGGTGAGTAATGATGGAGTAGTACCACCCAGGGGGTGAGGGGGGTGGGGGGGTTAGCCAATAGTTCACAAGAGAGTCACAAAGAAGAAACTATAGTAAAAACCGAAGTTTGCGAAGGTTACGTGAATTTTTAACATGGTGTCACTTCGCTCAGCTACAGGAACAGATATTTGATAGAGAACAGCTTGGAAAACGGTGGCCTGTGTGAGACCAATATTGTGACCACAAGAAACCTACATGTCTTTACATCTACTTCATGAGCCACTTAAAGCGTGAAGACTGGCGCCTATCTCAGACGACCCTGCACACCCTGAACAGCCTGCCAGTCCACCACAGCGCCAACACACACAACCATGACCGTCACACTCACACCTAGGGGCAATTTGGAACAGCCAGTTCGCCTAAAGTGCATGTCTTTGGACTGTGAGAGGAAACTGGAGTGCTAGGATGAAACCCATGCAAGCACAGTGAGAACATGCAAACTCCAAACAGAAACACCCTCGGGACTCGAACACAGGACCCTCCTGCTGTGAGGCGGACGTGCTAACCACTACACCACTGTGCCGCCCCATCTACATGTTGAGATGTTTAAATGGCCTCATAGGCCATCACCGTCTACATCGATTACGCCGTACATTTTAACATCTCTTCTACCGTCACCGTGTTCATCGTCATTATCTCTGTACTGCCCTCTAGTGTTTGTAATGTGTAATAACGATTCTGATGGAGATGACGTGCGTGGTATGTAGACGGTGTCGGTTGAAACATCTATGATTTCGTATGTAAAGAGAGCCTAAATGGGCCTTTAACGACATCAAACTTTCTCCCTTGTGAATACCGATGCAATTTTTCGCCTCGGAATGCAACGCTATGTTTCCGGTTTTCTGTTTTAACAGCTTCCGAGACTCCATCGGGACGTAATGGGTTTGGATGTCCACCCGAATGCTCAGCCGAAATATGTGCTCATGGAACTCAAGCGTTACTCATTGGGGTTTTTGTCTTCTGTTGTGCAGGGCGGAGTCACATCTGTAAAACTCTAAAGAAATCACCCTTCCTGTCAGGAGACGTCGAACCTCAGGCGCAAGAGCATGGCGGGTCACTAAAGGAAATTATAGCCAACAGCATCATCTCATTCGCTCTTATAAATAATGAATCTGTAATTCACTCGGTCGGGGTTTGGATTTATGGCGGTGTTGTGACCCCGGCTGGAACATCGGGTTTGATGGTGCAGGATTTCTATTTTTCTCTGATTGGTTAGCTGCTGTGTGTCATGCCAACACCACAAACGGGGTTGTTGCTAGCTCACGGGAAAAAAAATATTTCGGACAGAAGTTGATATAGGGAGATTTTTAAAGTCTGTAAGTCAACGCCGAGAACTCCAGCCCAAAGAGTGGCGATAGTGTGCTAGCACAGTCTACTGTTAAAAAACAATAAACAAACAACAACAAACAGAAGTGAAAACAATTAAAAATTAGAAGTGAAAGATGTCAGTGCAAATGCTAAACCTGGCGTCCCAGAATGCAATGAAGCTATATGGCGCATATTCGCCTCTGCTAGTTAGCAATCTATGATTTCACAAGCGTGATAGCACAGGACGACTCAAGCACAGAATGCCACGATGATACTATCAGCCTGGAGTTAAATAGCATTATGGGTAATGTAGGAAACAATTAAGTTGAAGGTGCATTAGATCTATTAAAAACCGTTTAATTGCCTCGGCACCTTTTTGGTTAAATTTGTGGTATTTGGCCGACAAGGGCCCAACAGTGGAAGCTTGGTGGTACTCGGGGGCTTAAACCCACAACCTTTGGATTGGTACTCTAGAGTCTTAACCACTAAGCCACCACTGCCTTCCAGTAGTATTTTTTAGCTCCCGCCCACAAAGTGTCTCAGGAGCTATAGGATTGGGTTCCGTCCGTCTCTCCGTCACTCTTTAGTTTCTGGACATTTACTTGCCGTGTACTGAACCTGGGGCTTTTAAACTTGCTCTGCTGGATCACTACTATGAGTGCTAGGATGAGTCTGTGTGCAAGTGACCTTGACCTACTTTTCAAGGTCACAAAGGCTTTTTGCTATGGTCCTTTCAGCGGGAGCGTTTAAACCCCTATGGTCTATGTTCAAATTAGAAACTCCAAAAGTCTGTGACCTTGGTCTGACCTTCTCCTTTGACCTTGACTTTCCAAAAAAAGCCTTTGCCCTTGACCTGTGACCTTGACTTTCGGGCTCAGGTAGGGCAGTGTCCCCACCAAGTTTGGGACACGAGGTTAAGGTTTAGGAAGATGATGAGAAACCTGATTTGTGACAGCATTTTATTCACTGAACTTGGGGAGATCTGCTTCTCCTGAACTCGTTTCGTCTCTGACCTCCCTGATTACTGGAGCGCTGGCTGAGTTTGATGAAGTGTAATTACTCCACAAATGACCTCTTATGAGCTCTGTAGAGCACAAGTGCACACATTCAGCACCTTAATATGCTAATTATTCCATGCAGAAGGGATATCTATATGTATGTGTGTATATAATAATACATTATTGTACCTTAAAATACTACATGCATAATTTCTATAAAATATTCACAGCACCGTTTGCATAGGCAGAAGATTTAAAGTGATAATTATCGCTTCCTGCTGAGACACACACTAATAATATTACTGTACATTATAATGGGTTGACCCTGTGATGGACTGGCGAGCTGTTCAGGGTGTACACTGGCTTAGCCGGAGTACCTGAAAAATTATTAAAGTGGCCTCGTTATGAAAGCGGGACTTTGTAACAGGTGCTTTTGGGTAAAACTGCTGAAAACATTATCAGTCGAATGAGTCTGTGGCTTTTGGGTAACATGACCAGTGGTGTTGTTTTGTATTAATGATGAGAGAGAGAGAGAGAGAGAGAGAGAGAGAGAGAGAGAGAGAGAGAGAAGCGAGGGCGGTGAAAAGAAGACTGTTTATTGCTGCTATAATAAATATTTTTTCCCCATAAGAGTAAAAACAGTAAGAGTTCTTTATGTAATAAAATCTTTTATCTTTATCTAATAAAGCCTCTCATCTCGAGCTATATTTTGCCGTATACCATTTCCGAAGTGTATGTTTCCCATCCTGAGAGTCCACAGGACTCCTTTTTTTCCACTCATGTCCATGCCTCCTGTCCAAGATCATGGCAGAAAGATGAGTCACTGCGAGACTCCAAACATCCGACTGAACAGCAGGGAAAAAATGTGTTAAAGTTTAATGCACAAAGCAATAACGGTGAGAAGAGAGACAGGATCCCCGACACTGTACAGCATGTTTCAATTCCTCGCCTGTCCATCTGCGAGGATTTCAAAGTGTTTATCTGTCTGTCTCTCTTCCTCCGTCAGTGCCAGTCCTGTCTTATCTCTACACACCTCTATTTTATTAATTTATAATCTCTGGAGGTGAAGCTCCGACAGCCCCCGGGAGATGTTTGTTATCATATTTGCAGATAGAACAAAAAAATGGAGACTGAAATGCAGGAGGTGAAATATGAACATGGGGGAGAGAGACAGAGAGACAGAAAGAGAAAGAGAGACAGAGAGAGACAGACAGACAGAGAAACGGAGAAACTGAGGGAGAGAGTGACAGAGGGAGAGACAGAGAAAGAGACAGAGGGAGGGAGAAAGACAGAGGAGAGAGAGACAGAGTGACAGAGAAAGAGAGAGAGAGAGAGGCAGAGGGAGAGAGAGACAGAGAGAGAGAGAGAGAGAGAGACAGAGAGAGACAGAGAAAGAAAGAGTGAGGCAGAAGGGGAGAGAGAGAGAAAGAGACAGAGGGAGGGAGAAAGAGACAGAGGAGAGAGAGACACACAGAGAAAGAGAGAGTGAGGCAGAGGGGGAGAGAGAGAAAGAGACAGAGGGAGGGAGAAAGACAGAGGAGAGAGAGACAGAGAGTGACAGAGAAATAGAGAGAGAGAGAGACAGACAGACAGACAGACAGAGAGAGAGAGAGAGAGAGAGAGAGAGAGAGAGAGAGAGAGGCAGAGGGGGAGCAAGAGACAGAGAAATAGAGGGAGGGGAGAGAGAGAGAGAGAGAGAGAGAGATTCTGGTCAGAACAAACTGAAATGAATATGCCAAGCAGAGACGGAGAAATGTTTATGAGTTCCAGAAATATCTACAAAAGACGACTCCTCCACGGAGCCCAGGAACCCTCCATATGAACCAAAATTACAAAAGTCATTCTTTTCCCACAATGTTAAAAAAATCCTTTAAAATATTCCTGGATCCAAGATCTGATCCGGATCATCTCCAAAATCTAATAGACCCTTCCTGGTCCATAGCTCCGCCTCTTGTTAAACATTTAACGACGATCTCCTTGGAGAAGTTCATAAATCATCTGGATCAAAGTTACAGCTTCAAATATTCCATTCAAGCTAAAGTATAAACTCTTACTTCCTCTGGGTCCTCCAGTTTCCTCCGTCACTCCAAAAACATGCACATTAGGCTTTTCCAAATTTCCCCTAGGGGTGAGTGTGAGTGTGTTAGTAGTTAGGCCTGTGATGTACAGGCGCGCTGCGATGGCTTCCCTTCAGCCTCGCCGTGACCATAATAAGATTAATCTGTTCGGCAAATGAATGAATGGATAAATGAATGACACCCTGTCATTCACCCTGGGTTCAGTGGATATCACTCCATGTTCCATCAGACAGACTGTTCAGGAAGGAACAAAGGAAGGAAGAAGAAAAGTGTTGCGTTGGTTTCCTCTGGGTAATCCAGTTTCCTCCCACTGTCCAAAAACATTCACATTACGGTACGGGTTGCTCCAGATCGCCCCTAGGTGTGAGTGTAAGTGTGAATGGTTGTGTGTGTGTGTGTGTGTTGGACCAGCGATGGTCTGGTGAGCTGTTCACAGTGAACCCCGCCTTCGCCCAGAGACAGCTGGGATAAGCTCCACCCTCCCTGCGACCCTAATAGGATTAAGCAGGTTGGCTCATGATTGAATGAGCGAGTGATAGAGTGAGAGTATATATATATATATATATCTGTATGTAAGCATGTTTATTTCACTCCTGTTAAAAATCTTTTTTTTTCTTTTCGCTGGAGTTACGACGTTAGTAAAAGTTTGACGCTCTGAAAGCTTTCGACTTGATTTAATTGAAACACCTCGGATTCGGATTCCACCTTTACGCCAAAGAGTCGTTTTTTACTGCACTGAAGGAACTGAAGCTCCGACGCTCCGCGTTAAAAGGCCATCGTACCGTCTGCAGCGCCGTCGTTTATTTTAATTCTCTGACGGTTTCAGCTCCAGCGTACACTATTCTGTCTAAAGCTTTTTAAAGTACAATAAATCTTCAGACTCGAGATTCTTTCTATCTGAGCAACAAACTGTATAAAAGAGTTTTGCTTTTGTTACAGCGGTGAATAATAACCCATCTCTGTGTAATGACGAGGAGGAGCCGTATGGAGTAGATTGTTATGCAGTATTGTTGTGTAGCGTGTTCGTGGAGGAGATGTTATTATCAGACGCAGACACACTGGCAGACGGGAGCTTGATGGAAGGAGTGAAGTCTGAGTGATTTCTGAGTGATGGATTATAATTACATGTAAGAGCTTCATGTAAGGGATAAAACCGCTCGGTGTCGTGCTGATACAGGAAACGAATCAACGTCAACATGCAGCTGTGATGAAGTGGAGTCGCCGTAAGTTTATACTCAACCATAAAACAGTCGCGGTTACGCATGAACACCTCTATCAGAAAACTTTATCGGTAGTTTCACCTCTGACACTGGAGACTCCTTCCACAGATATTCAATAAACATATTTCTCCTTACACCTTCACCTCTGTTACCATAGAAACAATATCATATTACAACAACAGCATTACTATTATATACACTCTCATCACTCACTCCCGCACTCACATGCTGAACCATCCAATCTTACCACGGTCGCAGGGAGGCTGGAGCCTATCTCAGCTGACATGGGGCGAAGGTGGGGTACAACCTGGACAGTTTCCCAGACCATCCTAGGGCAACAAAACACACACACACACACACACAACCATTCACACTCACACCTTGGGGCAGTTTGGAACAGCCAATTAGCCTACTGTGAACTGTGGGGGGAAACCAGAGCACCCAGAGGGACTTGATAATATTTTAAATAAGTAATAAAGCTTTATAGAATTCAGTTTTTGTATAAGACGGAGAATTATTCTGATTTTGGAGGGTGTTATCCTCATCGCACTTTGGCCTTGGCAGATAAAATCCTCTCGAAAGGGAATAATTCTACATATCATCTGTCACCTCGTTCATTAATAGCTTATATCCACCTCGCAAACTCGGGATGCTGATTAAACCAATTAAAAATGTACAAACAAACCATAAAAATCTGGGCAGTCCTGGCTTAGTGGTTAAGGCGAAGGTCAGCGCTTCTATTCCCACTATCACCACTGTTGGGCCCTTGAGTGAGGCCCTTGACGCTCAGTTGCTCAGTTGTATAAAAATGATAATTGTAAGTCGCTCTGGATAAGAGCGTCTGCCAAATGCTGTAAATGTAAAAATCTCCTTTTAGTTTACTTTACGTCATATATTCTTGTGTGGTATATTCTAAAATATTGATTCGCCTCAGGTTCGGTGGATATCACAGATTAGTCGGCTTGACGTTCCCTTTCAGAGACCATTCAGCGATATCCACCTCGCTGTCAGTGAAAACTTGTTTTATAACTCTAGAGATGACCGTTTCGGTCGTACACTCTGTTTAATGATTGCCCAACTTAAACCGAGTCTTCTTAACATGTTCTCTAAGATCTATCGTGCAGGTTCTAGAATGTTCCGGATCAGCATCGGAAATCAGCGCGTTGGCTCCGTACCTGCGGATTTCAGCCGCTTAGTTCCGCTCGAGTTGACAGAAATGCTGGAGGTGGAGGCGAGTGAATGAACATACGGAGAGCTCGGTGCTGCGTCAGCCGGCTGGAAAAGCTTTTTCTCAGAGTTCAATTTAGCTGTCGGAGCTGTCACGTCACGTCACTCTTTTTTCTGAAATGCCACTCGGATGAATCCTTCACTCACCAAAAAAATGCTGTTCTTACACTCTGGGACATTTTTATAAGATTGATTGAAGTAGGAAATGGTGGGCAAATAATAAGATTAAGAATATTAATCCTTTTATCGTTTTGCAAACACTTTGTTCCGTCATCATTCACTTGCAGAACAGTTTAATTCTATTAGGGTCAGGGATGTTAGACAATATCATGAGCAGCTAAATTAAAAAATGATCTTCTTCATCTTCTTCTGCTTGGTCCGGGGTCGGGTCACGGGGGCAGCAGCCTAAGCAGTGAGGTCCAGACGTCCCTCTCTCCAGCCACTTCCTCCAGCTCTTCCGGGGGGACGCCGAGACGTTTCCAGACCAGCCGAGAGACGCGGTCCCTCCAGCGTGTTCTGGGTCGACCCCGGGGTCTCTTCCCAGTTGGACATGCCTGAAACACCACACCAGGGAGGCACTCAGGAGGCATTCAAAAAATTTAAAAATGATATCAGTGATAAACTGTTTTGGTAAAACACGAAACAAACCAATGGCGATGCACCTCACAGTGTTGTGAGTAACACCGCTCCGTCACACTGCCCTGTCGCACCCCATAACAGCGTACGACACTCTGGTTTATTCCTTAATAATAATAGATACGGCCTTCAGAGAAAGTGCGCGTTAGTGCCATTCTGTGAAAGTAAAAAAAACAGTCCTGAGGTTTTCACTTCACTTCATGTCTTTTTTTTCTCTATAAAATGATCTCCCTCTTACAGAACAGCTAGCGGGAGGTGACATCACTCCCATCATGCCCCTTTGCCCTCAACTGGACTCTGTGAGTTTTATAAAATGAACTTGGGTGACACTGATGGACAGAGCTAAAACACAAAGGCTCGACCAGCAGTATGAAGAAGACGACTGTCTCAGAGATCACAGCGGAGATTTTTTAGTAAAGTAATCATGGAGGAGTGAGAAAAGGACCGGCGCGTTCAGTGCTCGTTTGGCCTCATTAAGTGTTCTGCCCTCGGGG
Organism: Neosilurus hyrtlii; assembly: GCA_028564935.1. Lineage (NCBI taxonomy): Eukaryota > Metazoa > Chordata > Actinopteri > Siluriformes > Plotosidae > Neosilurus > Neosilurus hyrtlii. The sequence goes on along the minus strand of JAOUQZ010043682.1, from coordinate 3,102 downwards.
TGATATATGAAAAAAAGATGAAAAAAAATCTCTAGTAGTCAGAAGTGGGCTTGTTTTTGTATATTTTCATCATCAGGTGGTTTTTACTTACACGTTCAAAGTTGCAATTTAATTACCCTGGGTTTACACTGGGGCATAATGTCCACGATCTCCACGATTTGAAATACTCATAATGGTTGTGGGGGGTCGTGGGATCGAAACATGGGGATCTTGAGGGAACTGGATTTTTGCTGATTATTACAATGTATTACGACTTGACGCCAATCATGATAGAACGTGGGAAGCGCAGTGGAGCATAACAGACCTTGATGCACTATCATAGGGGATCTTGATGAACTTGGCAATACGATTCCTTCAAGTTTTGGATGCACCCTGCCTCTCTTTTATACCCCAGGCGTGTTCCGAGTGTGCTCCTGAATCGTAAATCATGAATTGAAATCGAAGACATCGTGCCGCAGTGTAAACCCAGGGTACAATCAATTATATAGTTTGTATTAGCCTGCTTGGAAAGGCCGCTATTTGTAGTCCGTTTCGCGCTCACGAAAATAAGACATGATTTGATCAGGTCACATAAGTCAAGCTAACGGCAATAATAACAGTATACAGATATTAAACTAACAAACCTGATTTAAACTTATGAACCTCTGAATTAAATAAAACTCGGCACATCCACACATAATACGATCTCATGTTCACATACATTAGACAAGCATCTGCTTGTTCATAGGAACAAATATCATATCATTACAGGGCGATTTGGAACAGCCAATTAGCCTACTGTGCATGTTTTTTGACTGTGGGAGAAAACTGGAGTACCCTGAGAAACCCATGCAAGCACAGGGAGAACATGCGAACTCCACACAGAAACGCCCGAGCTGGGAATCAAACCCAGGCTTACTCGCTGTGAGACTGACGTGCTAACCACTACGCCACCATGCCACCTCAGTTGCAAATCACTTCTGCATTTAGCGTCAGATACACGAGAATCACATGTGACTTTTCACAGTAGAATGTGCACCTCCCCCCCCCCCCCTCCTCTTCCCCGGGCGGATTTATTACTTTTTGATTCCTTACAAAGAATCCAGTAATACCAATCGAGTGTTTTAATGTGCAAAAAAATGTATACGATGTGCAAGCTTTCGCAAGCCAGTGTGAAACCGGAGTACCTGGAGGAAACCACTGCAGGCACGGGGAGAACATGGAAACTCCACACAGAAACAGCCAAGCCTGGGAATCAAACCCAGAACCTACTTGCTGTGATGCAGATGTGCTAACCAGTACGCCACCGTGCCACCCTTGGGTAGGAATTAGCTTCGACTAAATTAGGGGAGGAAGTGTGTGTGTGTGTGTGTGTGCTGGAGGGGGGGGGGGTGTTTGGATGAAGAAAAAAGGCCCTGTTCCCGACATGATCCGGAGTAGAAATGAAGTGTTGGCAGGAATTGTATTGCAGCTTTATATAACAGATTAGCATTGGATTCCCAAGCCTTGTTTCGTCTCAGCTGATTAGCTCTAGTTAATGAAACAGTGTGTGTGTGTGTGTGTGTGTGTGTGTGGTAGAAGTGTGTAATTAAAATCACCTTCAGCTCAAACTTTCTTTCTCCGTCAGGGGTGCCGCTGATGTGCGAGAGGCTTTGAACTGAATTGAAAGCACCGTATCTGCATTTAAAATCTTAATTAAAACTCCAGGGAGTAAAAGTTTTATGCGTGTAGGTCTGTCCGTGTTTGTGTACCGTATACAGGTGTAAAGTCCAGTTTATAAGTGCACTGGTGTGACATGGGAAGATGGACAACCTTGATGTCCGTCAGAACAGCTGAGAGTTCATTAATAATTGTAGGTGAAAGACGACGTGCTGAGATCACAAACGAACGTCCGTGAGCGGGGGATCGGTTTTCTTCCCATCTGTGTTTAAGAATCATCGCGAAGGACAAACCTGCAGGGAGACACCAGGAGGAGACGATTGGCCTGCGAGATTGTTATCTCCCACTGGTACGGATGCTAATTTGCTGCACAGTGAGCAAGTGCTCAATGGGAGGTAATTTCTACGGAGACCCTTAATGAAGCCTCTGTGTTTCTACAGCGAGGTGACCTACTGTCTCAGAGCTCGAGAGAAAAATCAAACTCGCTGCTTCACCATCTGCATGAACACAGTGAACTTTAGGAAGGGCCTCGGGGGGGGAAATAAACCTGCTCAGTTCATTCAGATTATCAGGACACGCGTCCGACATCACAGGACATCAAGTGCCCACAGCAGTGTGGAGACGTACACAGTGAATTAGATTAATTTTTTAACCACAGTGCTGCTGAGTTCTGGATTGTGATTGGCCAGAAGGTGCTACAGCTACAAATCACAGGTTTATATAATAATATTTATACAATAACTTTTAGTTGTTTATGACCGTGTGATTTCAACAAAATGATTGCGTAATTGTTGATATGGTAAAAATTTCGGAAAGGAAACCTTCACGTAAGGAGTCTCCAGTGTCAGTGTAGGTTTACTGATATTTTTATTTTAAAAAAGGAGGATGGAAGCATATTCGTGCCACCACTGTGTTTTATGTTATTATTATTATTATTATTATTATTATTATTATTATTATTATTATTATTATTATTATTATTATTATTATCTCAGAAAAAAGTGTTTTATTTTCAGAAATTTACACTGACTTTAATCTGTGAATTTTTTTGCTTTCTTTCTCGAAATGTTTGAATTTTAATTTAATCTCAGAATTTTATATATATACTTAAATCCCAAAATGTAAATTAAAAAAAGATTTATTTGTTTATTTATCTAGAAATTTTGAGTTCAGTCTCAAAAAATATTTCTGTATATGTTTTATTTCGTTAAAAAATTCTGGCTTTGTTCTGATGTAATTTTTTTGTTTGTTTTCTTTCTCAAAATGTTTGAATTTTAATGTAATCTCCGAATTTGTTTCTGATTTTTTTTTTTTTACTTTAATCCCAAATTTTTTAACATTAATAATTTTTTTGTTTTTTTGTTTTGAAATTCTGAGTTCAGTGTCTCAAATATATATATATATATATGTGTGTGTGTGTGTGTGTGTGTGTGTGTGTGTGTGTGTGTGTGTGTGTGTGTGTGT
>JAOUQZ010043681.1:10000-12662 GCA_028564935.1 Neosilurus hyrtlii | reverse complement strand
CTCTCTCTCTCTCTCTCTCTCACACACACACACACACACACACACACACACACACACACACACACACACACACACCCAGAATTGTACAAGACTAAAAGAACAGAAATGTACAAAACTCTCTGTCCCTCTCACACATATACTCACACACACTCACACACAGACACACACACTCTCTCTCTCTTTTGCCTGTGTGGATACACACACACACAAACCAGCACACATAACTTACATTGTTCACTGTTTATTGCACTACCTCAATCCTGTTATTATTTCATTACGAGTCTATGTTTATATTTATATCTATGCCTATATTCTATTTGCACTCCCTCAACCGCTGCTACTCTGTACATCATTTGATTTTTTTTTATTTATTCTCATTTTTTTCCTTCTTTTGGCACAAAGTGTCTCATTCTTGTGTTGTCTTTTTCTTTTTGTACTGATCTTGCACTGTATTGTCTTTGCACTTAGTTGCACTTTATGTGGCTAGGACATAAATCTTGGTCATAGCTCTGTGTTGTTTCTTTCAAATCTGATCTTTGTTGTATGTTTATGTAGCACCTGGATCTTGAGAAACGTTTCGTTTGACTACGTACTGCATCAGCTATACGTGATTAAAATGACAGTAAAGCTTCATAAACTTGAACTTAAACTAATATGCATGTCTTTGGACTGTGAGAAGAGACCGGAATACCCAGAGGAAACCCACTCAGGCATGGGGAAAACCTGCAAACTCCACACAGAAAAGCCCTCATCCAGCCCAGGACTCAAACCCAGGACTTTAAAAGAAGAACAATTACAAACAAATAAACAAGAAAGCTATTTTAATTTTTTGAGCCATCCCCATTCATGTAAACAAAGTGGTTCTACAAGGACTTTCAGGACATCACTGTCATGGCCTGGCTGTGCACTGGGGAATTTGTGAATGAGATGGGGCGGAGGAAGCAGTATTGAGGTGCATCAATAAAATGATGGACAGAAGGCCCATGCAAATACAAACAAACATTCTGGACCAGAAGACATGTTCCTAAGTTCCTAAATCAGATTCCACATTATTTCTACAAATACATCGACTTTTGCACTTTTAAACGAGCATGATGCTAGGATAAATTAGAATTTAAAATGTACCATCTAATCACTCTTGAAAACATCTAAACCAGGAAAAGCAGGAGAGAAACTGAATCCAATGTCAAATCGATGCGAACGGTGTTCGATAGTGTGCCCTGGTTAAACTCAAGTTTTCATCCGGGTCTCTGAGATCGATGCGTCACCCTGCATAATGCGGAAGTGATTTGGTAATCCGGGATGAACCGATGTTTACTCTGGATATTAAGTGGACTAATCTAAATTTTAAAACCTCGTTGGAGAGTTTTGGATGGTAGTAGAGATGTTAATGACTCCCACACTGTGAAGCGTAAAAACACAAACGAGGGTAAGTAAACAGACCAGAACACCGCCAAGGTGCTAGCTAGCTATGCTAAACAGAGAGCACGGTTACCAAAGCGATACATATTATTCACTATATATATTTATATATCTCCCAAAAATTATTTTTTGGAAAGCAATCTTTTTTCCTTTATTATTTATAGCAAACGAGCCGGCGAAGTGTGATCTCGCGATATTTGAATGTTACTTACACCTGAACAGAGAGTATCGCGATACTTGGGTTTGATGACGTCTAGACCATGTAAATATCCTGAGATTTCTTTTTAAGTATGTTCACATAGGTTGTCATGTCATTATAATAATCAGAGTTTTGAACTGAACTTTGAGTATTTTTTCGACATGGCTGAAATCTGACTTTTTTTTAACTTGTCTGGTTTATGATACTTTCCAATTTTATTAAAAAACAAACAAACTCATAATCAAATGAAGTCACTGAAGATGCTGTTCAACTTCACAGGTAGCGTAGAATCAGTGTCAGGTCTGGTTTAGGGCAGATTTGTGTTTATTTCACACTAATTCCTGATTACACAGACCTACAGGAAAGTCAGTGTGGCGCTCTGCGTCCCAGGGATCCGCCGAGGATCTTGTCGTGTGACTTTGTTTCCACATGTTCCTGTTGTACCGTGTGACCTTTCCAAAGAAACTACACATTCATGTCTAATGTCAGCACGTTCTTTTGCATATCAGATACAACCCAATACATGTGTGCAATCCTGTTGAGTCCCAGATTCTGACATTCATCAAACGGCGCTGTATGCGCAGCTGTTCGCCGGGATAACTACGAGCAAGAGTGAGCATGCAGCCGGTCGGTCAGGAGGCTTCGACCAGTACAGGGGAGCGAACAGAGCCCAGCCAGCTTCAGGGTAAAGACACGTCATCCCTGAACAGCACTTCTGATCTGGGTGGCTCTCGAGTTGTGACCTTTGACCTCTTCAATATGGTGGTCTCTTACAAGCGGATGGCCATCTTTCTAGAACCAGTGACTGATGTGCTGGAGGTGCTGCGCTATCTGCTTGGGTGGGTAAATAATGAGCCTTTTAGAAGGGAGAACAGACGGATGATTTGTGCTAAAGTTTTTGCCCTGTGTGTGTGTGTGTGTAGCTGGAGAATGCCTTTGTGTTCTCTCTTTTGCTGCATCCTCCTGAACATCCTCTTCATTACATTAAATGAAGGTGAGACAAATATTTGAGTAAGAATGAGGTAGCCATTCATTTTCCCT